>VWPW01026102.1:2980939-3251379 GCA_013389825.1 Crypturellus undulatus
ACTAGGATGATCAGGGGCCTGGAACATCTGCCCTATGAGGAGAGGCTGAGGGAGCTGGGCCTGTTCAGCCTGGAGAAGAGAAGGCTGAGAGGGGACCTGATCAGTGTGTACAAGTACCTCAAGGGAGGCAATGAGGAGGATGGGGCCGGCCTCTTCTCAGTGATGGCCACCAACAGAACTAGAGGAAATGATCACAAACTGAAGCATCAAAAGTTCTACAGGAACTGAAGGAAAAATTTCCTAATAGTGAGGATGACAGAGCACTGGAACAGGCTGCCCAGAGAGGTGGAGTCTCCTTCTCTGGAGATCTTCAAGACCCACTTGGATGCAGTCCTGTGCCACATGCTCTAGGTGGCCCTGCGGGTGCAGGGGGGTTGGACTAGATGACCTCTAGAGGTCCCTTCCAACCTCAAGCATTCTATGATTCTATGATTCTGTGATAATCTACATGCCAGATGAAGTCTGCGAGAAATACCACTGATGCCATTTGTAACCTCTTCTGTTCTAGAAGATTAGAAAACAACTACAAAGACATTTTGGCTCAGGACCATTCTGTCTAGATAAATTCTAGAATTTAGCTCCTGGTTAGCTAAGTCAGGGGAACACTGAAAAGATGCTTTATAGATAGCCAGTCTATGTTTTCCCCAGACACATTTGTATCTTTATTTTATAGATACATGGTCGTAACAAGAATCACTGCCTGAGCCACTGACAAAGGCTTTTCAGTGGCACAGAGCTGAAGCTGCAGTTTTTGACTTCTTCTGTGTGCATAGCTCCCCATGAATGCTTAAAGTGTATTTAATGGAAAAAAGTCACTATGGGGTAGAAAATAGTCAACATTTTGGGGGAGGTGGGAGCTTCTTCAGTTGTTGGCAATGTATTCTGCAAGCAAAGGACTGCTTTAACGTTGCCTTTCAGATTTAGTTGCCTCAGCTGAGGCCTGATGAGGGGCCACTCTAATGCAAACTTCTTGGCTTCTGATGATTTCCTGAAGACAACTGACTTATTAGTTGTGGAGTTGTCATTGTTTTTCTTAAAAACACAGCCCTAGGGGCTATACTATTCAGTTTGGTCAAGACAGAGGCCTTTCTACACATTTCCTTAGACGTCAAAAGAACATTAAGCAGGTAGAAGAGTTGCTTACAAATTTTGAAGGTTTGGCTTTATGGGTTTGGCTTTATTTTCTTCAGTCCTGCTGACCTTAATCCTTTTGGGGGCCTTAGACTTCTTTCTAGAAAACACCTACAGAATAGCTGTTTTGCAATCATTCACTATACTAGGTTTCTCACACTCCTCTTCAAGGTTTAGTGAGTCAGAAAGTGAGCAAACCTCCTATCAATCAGGAGTGAAAAGCACCAAACTGGTAATTGCTGATTAGCAAAGGAAAACACCCAGCTGTAACATGGATGCAAGCAGAAGCTGGAGAGAAAGGCAATATCGAGGAGAGGGGAAGAAACTACTGACATGAAGAAGTCATGTTTGGGACGTGAGCTGAAAATTCTATTTCTTTATGGGGTATGTGCAGGGGAAAACCAAAAGAGGTTGAATAATAAGACAGGAGTCTTTGAATCTGGTTGTCTAATTTATTTCTTCTGCCTTTTATTGAAATTAGAGAAAACATCCAGAAAATCGCTAAAATGAATGACACAGGAAAAGATTTAAGCAAAAGAATGAGAAAATAATAAATTAGGAAACCAGAGTAATGACGGTTATTTTTCCCCCTGCTCTTATAATTCTTCTTTCCCTCATCTTACAAATGTTGCTTAATTTATGCAAATCCTAAGCTGTGTCAAACTACATTTAGCAATGTCTGTTTTATTTAAATCAGTTTTCACAGTTTTTAAACCTATTAATCACAGAGCGCAGTTAAAGAAAAAAAACTTTTGGATGCTGTTCTTGGCCTAAGGTGCATTGCTCATCTGGTATAAGTGTCACGGTGGAGAGTCCCTGTGCTTTATGCTTTCTCCTTTCAAACAAGGTATTGCCAGGACTCTACTCAACCTGGGTTACAATGTCATGAAAAAATGAAAATATTTGGAACTCTTCATTCATCATTCTGATAGTGCTGTCTGTGTCTGAGTGTGGATAAATTTTACTGCAAATGTTCTGGGCAAGGCTTTGAAATGTAATAGCAAGCAAAGTCGTCCTGGCAATTATTAAATGGAGGATTTCCCAGAACTGTCTGCAAATATTTGTCCAGGTGCAAAAGTCTATAAATAGAGCAGGACATCTGTCTGCATAAGGCTACAGTCTTGTGTACTACTGTTGTGGTCTTAAGCTGTTGTGATCTTAAGCTATTGTGGTCATAGAAGGACTTGGGAGTTATGGTTGCATAAGATAGAGAAATCAGTTTCTTCTTACCTTAGAGCAAGAATCAGACGGAGGTTTCAGATGAGATTGTAAATGGTAACAGTGAAGGGAGTCAGTCCTATCCTGAACTAAGGTAAATGTTAAGGATGGAGAACTAGCCTCAATAAGAACAGAAGGTGATTGCATGCACTCAGGGGTCATTGTTAAAATCATTAAAATAATGCGTTTCTTTGCAAACTGGAAAAAAATCACCCCTAAAATTCAGAAGAGCTGTAGTTATAATTATGGGATGAAAGGTTCATGCATTACCAGCAATGTATTGGCTAAGAGAGACTTAATTGACTTAACAGAGTCTGAGGGCTTTTTTTTTTTTTTTGATGAACATTGATGCCTCAAATGATGGGAAGATTTATACTTCTGATTATACATACAAAAGGGGAGTGAACAATTATGTACTGGATTTTCAAGATACCAGTGAAATTGTGTGAAGAATGTTTGAAATAATTTTTATGCTGCTTGATATGACAAAATTTGCTACTGACAATGTAAATGTTAATCTTCAGAAGTGCCTTTGTTTCTGGAGATGAAAGGAAAATGAAAATGAATATTTGACATCAGTGATCATGACTAAGTACCTAGTTAGTATATGATATATGTAAATTGTAGTTTGATCCATAGCAGATTGTGTAACACAAATTTATAATTACTTTTTTTCTTGTTTGGTAAAATAGTTTCAGAATTTCAGAAGAGATTGTATTTTTCATTCTGAAATTTCTAGTTGTACTGCAGAATAACTATCCTCAAAAGTCAATTTTTATTTCTTTTTGGATTAAAGTTGAAAGTATCTTGAAATATTTGCCAACTATTAGAAATTACTTTGGACATTAGGCAAATACCAATCTGTTACAGCTTTCAAAGATCTTTCAAAGCAACAAAAACATTAAGCATCCTCTAAAAATATTAAGGATGTAATTTACATGCGATTTACCTAGCATTCTTTGACCTTTTTTTGCTAGAAGTTGTTATTATACAATTAGAAAAACTTGATCTTATTTGTACTTACATGTTTTATACTCATTTTGTACTTATATGAATATACTCATTTGTACTTATACATTTTCACATAATGTGTTCGGTGAGAAAGGTTGAAGGAACAGCTGAAGATACTGTTTACTCCTAAATCTAACTCAGCAAAGTACCATTTATAACAAAGTGGGGAAAAAGTAAAGTGATTCCATTCAGTGTTTCATATTCATTCTTAAATATCTACTTTCAAGTTTTGATTTTAGCACACAGAATGTCTTAATCTAGTTCACATCATTTCTGTAAAAAAAAAAAAAATATTGTCTTTGCAGGATACTGTGAGTACTACTGAAAGATGAGCATGCATTGTTTGAGGAATACTGAGCAACAACGTTGTCATTCTATTACTTATGAGTGATTCAGCATCTTGAATTGGGAGATCATGTTATGCTTCAGCATCATCTTATTTTTTTAAAGTATATTAAGACATGGAAGACATCTTATATTCATTTCTATTTCGAATGATCTAGGCTCCAGGTATTGTCATCTGATGGATTTAGGAATTACCTAAGGATACTGTTTTTTTAAAAGTGCCTAGGCAAAGTGAATCACAGAATCACAGAATGACTGAGGTTGGAAGGGACCTCTAGAGATCACCTAGTCCAACCTCCACTCCACACGTAGAGCACGTGGCACAGGGTGGCATCTAGGTGGGTTTGGAAGATCTCCAGAGAAGGAGACTCCACAACCTCTCTGGGCAGCCTGTTCCAGGGCTCTGTCACCCTCACAGGAAAGAAGTTCTTCCTCACATGGAGATGGAACTTTCCCCCTTGTCCTGCCACTGGCCACCACCGAGAAGAGTTTGGTCCCACTCCCCCTACATTCTCCCCTCAGGTATTTGCACATATTGGTCAGATCTCCCTTCAGTCTTCTCTTCTCTGCTTATTTTTAAATTATTACTCAAATTTGTCAAGTATTATAATGGTTTTTAAATATTCAAATTGATATGAAATAATGGAGATTATGAAAATCATAAGGCAAATTATTCAGCTTAAGTATAACAGACAAAGTTTTTACATCCTATGAATGTTATTGTTCTGGAATGTCTTCCAACCTTTTAGGACATCTGTATGCACAACTGCCCACTTGTAACATTTCCTCTTCTATTCTGAAATGCTCTTACTTACGAATATAGAATGTTTCATTTAGAATAAATTGTAATTTTTTTGTGTGTATGTATAATTGTCACAACAGGTTATGATGGTTTTATTTCACTCATGATTTCACTCATAGCCTAAAAATTTCTGGAAAAGACTTTTTTGAATATTTACAATACAAACCAAATGAAAACATTTAATTTTTGGAGCATCTTCCAAAGTCCATGAGTCTTAGGGTCGTAGATATTGAATCCAACTTGATTTAATTTACTAGATTGTTGCCCTTGAAGCAGTTTGGAGTATTCTAAGGGTTTGTGTAATAATAGAAACCCCAGGGGCCAAAAGCAGCACTCAAAGTCCCTGCTGCAGTATTGCTCTCGATCTCATAAACGGGTAAGGGAGTGGGTAGGTGATTGGAACAACATTTTGGGGGACCTGGTAATAATAATAGGTAGATGGATCAATTTTTATTTTTTGAATGCAAAGTTTTCATGGTGAGTTACATTTCTTACCTCTATAAAGGTATAGAATGCATAAAGGAATGCAGTTGTGTGAAATGATAGGAAAAATAAGCTTTGCAGTAGAGCTTGAAATTGCTCAGACAGTCCTTAATATGTCAAAAATTCTCATGGAGTCTGTAATCTCTTCTGAAGAGATAACCTTACAAACTATCTATGTTGAAGGAACCCTTTTTCATTTTGCTTCGAGTCTTTTATTCAATCTGAAACAGAACAGTAATTACCTGGTAATTGTAAGTAGTCTAAAAAGGCAGATATAGTTGCATTTCCCTGATAGGTGAAGCTTAGGGAGAAAGGTTAAAGACTCACCAGGTACTGCATCTTCTGGCAATAGGCGGAGGTTTGCAGATGTTTACAAGTGTTTAATGGGTATCTCAGATGAAAGGATTTTCAAAGCTAAATCTTTACCTGTGAGTAGCATATCTCTTTGCGTGAAGATATTATGAACTCTTATTCCTCATGTTTTCCTGTGCCATTCTTATTGACGGCATTTTTCAGAAACTTTATTAACTTATCACAGTATTTTGCACTAGGATTCTGGTAGGATCTGGTAAGGTTCATAGTAACTTTTCTGTGCTACTATATCAAACAGTATCACATTCTGTGTCATATAGATAATATTTGGCATGAAAAATAATAAAGTGTGAGAACTTCAAGTGTTCACTTCAAGTGTTCTCATTCCTTGAATGTGCATAGCACAAGTATATAAGTGACAGAATTGGTTTTAGAAAAAGATGCAGCAATTTTTCTTTTACATAAGCTTCCATGTGTATGTTATTTACAGTCTTCTTTTGGCAACCAGACAAAATGAAGGATGAAGATAAGTAAGTACATATATACACACACACACATACACACATACTTAATACACAATAGTAGATTTTTTTTTTAATATTACATAGAAGATTTTGTAGAGAAAGCCATTATGATCATGTAACACTACTACTCATATTTCAGTTCACCACTGCTGCTTTCATTTTTACGTTAAAATGGTTCGACAATATTATGAGAGTAGAATGCAACTGTTGCAGACTAAAAAACATAGTTTAATAAAGCTCAACTCATGTATTTTCCAGCAGTTCAGGTTAGGATCATATTGTGGTAATTAGTATTCACATTGATTGTTAATAAAAATCATTCTTTTAAAAAATGCGTAAACACCTGATTTAAACACCTAACTGATTTAAAACCATCAGTTAAAAAGTAAATTATTTACCCAAGAGATGTGGATAAAATGGCAGACACTTGAAAAAAATATTTTCATATCAGTTCATAGACTATCCACTGATAATGAAATTGTAGGAAAACATATTGAATCAATTTTATACTGTCTTAAGTCTGATGAACTCTTTCCAACTTGAGTTATGAGTCTGAGCAGGCTGGTTATCTGCCTGAGGTCAGCACAAAAAAAAAAAAGTAGTCTGCCACTTGGATAAGCATTTTGTTGAAAAAAAATAATTCACTGAATTGTTGCTGATATTTTCATTTGCTGCATTACAACTTTTTAAAATACATAATTCCACGGTAGCTTTTTTCCCCCAGACTTAGGGGCCATTTTTGCTCACTTAATTTAAAAGGCACATGTTACTTAGCTTCACACAAGGTTGTCATCATTGTCTTTTGTATCTTACCTATGAAAATGACAGAGCAATCTAGAACAGTATTTTTTTGTATTGCTAAATTGAATAGTCCTAAAAATGAAAAAGATAATTTCATAAAAGACACAAGAAAAAATTGACTTTCAAAACACAATGATTTCTTTTGAAAACAGTGTGGCGAATCATTCTGAGAAAAAATTAAATTTTGTAGTTTTGATACTCTATCCCCATCTCTGCCTTGAATGCAAGAAAAGGAGTATTGCACAAAGTCTTCTCTCTTCCCACATACTTTTCACGCCTCCCAACTGTCATCTCCTTACTCTATCTTTTTATTTTCTCAATCTGTGGATTTCCAAAATAAATTAAAACAATGATAAAGGATAGTAAAGTAAAAAGGAAGAAGGAAAATTTCAAGTGTGAAACCAGTTTTCAATATGATTTTTTCCGTTTATTTTTTTCCTATTTTAGAAAATTAAAACCAAAATATTCTGCAAAGTATTCAGGAGAATGTCAGCCAACATTTAAAGCAATTCCAGGTCTCAGTTACACTTGCTTTTTTTGTGATAGATGTGTCTCAAAAGCAGGTACATTATACAGCAATTTTATCAGGACATACCTGGCAAAACTTTGACCTAGTTGAAGCTGGTAACAAAACTCCTATTCACTTCAGCAAGACTGGGATTTCTCCCCTTACTAATAGATTTAGTAAAAAGTGATCAAAGTTTCTACAATGAATTTTATCTGAATCTACATATGCAGGAGCTACCCTCTCTCTAGGAGGAAGGTGATATTTTGCATATTTGGGGCTGTTTAATGTGAGCATAATCAGAATGCCAATAGAAGAATATTTTGCGAGTCGTACTGCAGAATTTTTATGTTAAGCAAGAGCAAGACTTCAGCTCTAATCAAAACAGATATGTAAATAGATATATTTTTTTCTTTTCTAAGACAAACAAAAAAACCCTATTCACAAAATGTGTCTATTCACATTTTTCTTTGAAGATTTTCCTTGAAAGGGAAGGAACAATTGTAAATGCAGTTCATAAGGAAAAAATATCAGTAATTATACTGTTGGGAACCAGTATGTGGCCAGGTTAGAGCTGAATCCTTTTTTGCCTATTGAAGAACTGATCAGAGGGCTGACAGCTGGAGTTTACTTGACTGTACATAAAGCAGCTCTATAGGTACCTTTTGTTGTATTCAAAAAGCCAAATGTAATCTATTGCACTTTTCCATTCTTTGGCATTGAATGCAATATCTTTAACAATGGAAAATGAGAGAGATAAGAGACAGAGATGTGCATACACTCCAGATTACTTAAGATACACCCTAGGGAAATAATATGTTTTCCACAAACCAATATTTAACATTTGTATTATTATTTGCCCAATGAAGAGAAAATGAATAATTACATGAAGCCCTGTGCACACATGCTTTGGCCAATATTTATTCCATAGCCACTTTCTAGTCTCAGGGCTTACCCTACAGATCATTCACTGATCACATCTTACTAGTAAACTTTCTCCAAAAAACAGATTCACTAACAGTGAATCCTTGCTATTGAAAACAGCCAATCTATAGAACATAACAAAGCGACATGGCGGCTTTATTATATGGCAAGAAGGGAAGACACATGTGAATGGAACAGACCTCTGCTGCCTGGGAAAATAGTATATGATCCCCTGAGTCTTTTCACGTCCACACGCATGACTGCTATGGATCACAGATTTTTTACCACCTTGTTTCTGAGGTTTCATCTTTCCATTTGTTTTAATTTGTGCGAGCACTTGATGTTTGTAGGTATTAGGTACAAGAGCTTCAAAGGCATTTTGTGCTGGTTTGGGAGGCTCGTGTCTCTATTTTGAAGGAACGACGCATAGAACATAATGTTATTTGTGAATTTTAGTTGTTTGCATTACCAAATGTAGTAAGTTCTCGTTTATAGTTGTGTGGATGGGTGTCTATGGGTCTGCAAGTGTGAATTTCATCATCTGCTAGTCTTGTTTTAAGAGGTAAGTGTAGCAACTGTTCCTGAGCTGCAGACAGGAAAGGACCCTGTAGAACTGTCAGTGATGAGATCCTGGTCAGAAAAGGTCTGCCGCAAGGCACTAGGTAACATGTGTATGACATTAAGGGAAACTATTACAAAGTATTCCAGAAGAGGTACAAGTTTTAATGCATATATCCTCAGTGAGGGATTGCAGTGAATGTGCTTTGCCCTCAGCTAAAACCAGCATACCTTAGTTATGTTACTGTTCTTCACAACAAAAAGGTTTAATTCACACTGCTTGCTTTTAGAACAAGTGGTAAATAGGTCTTCTTCAAAAGTAGGCCTAAAAAATAACTCTCACATGAACATTCAACACTGATATTCTAGTTCTGAAATTTAGTCTGGAAAAATGATATGTAAAGAGTGAGTGTGAATGGTTGCTTAAATGTTTGTTATCTGGAACTACTGTCAGAGTTAGGTGAGTGCCATGAAAATCTCATGGAGTTTTGAACTAGCCTCCACACAGTTTTTTTCATGAGCTGCAAGTCATGAATATTTCATATTTTTTGACAGCTGGAGGCTCATCTTTCTATTTGAAATCCCGGAATCACAGAATGTTTAAATTGGAAGGGACCTCTAGAGATCATCTGGTCTAACCCCTCTGCTCAAGCAGGGACACCTAGAGTACATGGGTGCATTTTAACTCCCTCACCCATTGCCTCTCTGCCTTTGGCAAATACCAATAGAAACAGGATGTAGAAAACCACCTTTAAAATGATTATGTCATTTGGAATGTCCTGGAGTTTCTGGCCTTGCACATGGGAAGCATGGGCTATGTCATCTCAGAAAGAGCTTTGCAAAGGAGTGTGACTCACAGACTTGTACACTCTCCACAGTATTGCGTGCCCTGAAACTGGCTCTTTCTTAGAGCAAAAGTGAACAGATTGCAGAAAACTGTGCTCATCTGGTATGCAGTGGTCTATCAGGCTGGCAAAAAGTGCCAGTCTGGCATAACTTCTTTTACCACCCCAACCAGTTTCTGGTTTAGGGCATAATCTATTTTAAAAACATAATATTCCTGTAACTTTCTTCACCAGCTCCCACTTCTATTCAATCCACTTAAAGGGTTCAGAAAAAGCCCCAAAATTGGCATTGCAGCAAGGGTTTGTCTGTTATAACCAGAGAGGAATGTCTTGAACTTAGTATGTTTGGTTTGAGAGATCTGTTTTTGTCCGCTATAACCAACTGTCCATTATGACCATGTCCATCATAAGTGGAGTCTGCACTATATAATTTAACAGCAGTGGTTAGTATAGCAAAAGCCAAATGTTGAGGCTGGGTGGGAAACCTGAGATATTTTGTTAACCAAATATGTCCTAAAATACTCTTAATTTTTTGAGAAACTATCAATCTCTGCATTCTTGGCTAAATGTTATTGCTGAAATTTTAAAATGGTCTGTTCATCCTTAAATGTACGTTTCACCAAGAAAAAAAAATATTTTTTATTCTTTCAAAATATCAGATGCTTTATGCATTGGTGTCTGCTACTGCATTTGATTCTGCTCATTCTGATACCAAGCAGAACATCAGCATCCCTGAACTTTAAAAGCTTTAAAAGGTTAAAATGGGACAGGAATAGACCTGATTATCTTCTGTAGAATAAACAAACAAACAAAACAAAAACTTGTAAACAATTGAAAGTATAAAAATGTGTTCTATCCTTAGTATTGGAAACAAATATATAGAATTAACAAATTGTCCAGAAATGGATCTGGAAACTTCCAGAGAGCTGGTTTATTAAAACATAAAACATCACTGGGTGATATATAAACTAATTCAAAATACATTATATTTTAGCCTTTTAAAGACAGATGCTCTTAAACCATGGAAATGAATTGGGTTTGAGCTGAATTATGTTTCTACCTTTTAGCAACAAAAAATGAACTGAAATTAAAAAAAAAGGCTTTTTTCTTCCTTCTGTGAAATGAAGCATTTTTATTTTAGCTTTAGATATTTCCATTGAAAGTAAAGCCAGATAAATGATGTGTCAGACTTGTGTACCATTCATAACATCAGCAGGTGATACAGGCAGTCTCATTGTCAGTAATCCGGTGGCTAGGATCCAGTAGAGAATCCATATCTAAACCTTCCAAGAAATATCTTGAAGAAATAAAGATTTTTTTTTCATTCCCTGTTAAAGAAATCCCCATCTTCATGTGATACAACATCTGTTTTACCAAGGATTCCCCCACCCTATAAATAATTCTCTAAACACTGGGTCCTCCTTCTTGACATATCAGATGTCTTAAGGAGCATGGAGTTCACTTACAACCTTATAAGGTTCCACGTGAACCTTGTGTGGCTTGTCGAGTGCCATTTGGTCCCAGCCTAGGACCAGAGTGTCTTGGATGTGTCCCCATCCTGGGGAACAGGATTAAGATGGGGTCGAGGGAGAGGAGCAACTTGCACAAAAGTAACAGCTTTGGTAACATATACAGGCATCTACATGTACCAAGGAATTGAGGAACAAAAGAGTGAGCCTCAGGCACGATCCCTCCTTGGGTGGTAGCCTGCGAATTTGCCAGAGTGAAGAATAGTGAGATATCTTTCGAGAAAGCTTTACTGTTCAGGGGTTATTAACCAATCTTTATGTAAACTCATCCTGAAGATTCATTTCTATCATACTGGGACAAAAAGCATAGTATCTTTTCTTATCCTCTAATAAGATGTATATAAGACTTTTCAGTTATTTCTTCTTGTTTTGCTGCCTTTATTCATTGTAGGTAAGTAAAATGGATTGCAGGCAGTTTGGGACAAGGAAAATAATGAAAATGCATTTTCTTGAGGAGAGGTATTATGCAAGTTTCTTTAATTACCTGGCCTGAGCACCCTACAGAACTCAACTGAATCTTTGTGCTAGTTCTTGTAGGCAAGATAAGGTCAGTCTTCATCAGTGAAAGACTCTGTAAATTCTGCCTTCTAACCCCCTAGTCCCGATTAAAATATGAAAAAATGCTGCACTGTCCTCCAGACTCTCTCAGTACACCCAGATATAATCTAACTCATCTATAGAAAGTTTATGACAAATGAGATACAACCAGTTCTACCTTGACCTTTAGAGCTGAGGAGAAGGCCTGTCCAGTGATAAATGAGATGCTCATTCCAAGACTCCTGTCTGTCAGTGAATTATGGTTAGATCTGTTGGGAAAGGAAAAATTGTGGCTGGAAAAAGAGTGCATTATGTGTGACACAATGTGCATCTCTGTGGGTGTTCTGAGCAGGTCCTTATTATGCATTAAAGAATAAGGATGAAGAATGTTTAAGTGTTGCCAAGTTGTCAAGTGTTATCCTTTTAGATGTTATGTAGTATCGACAACCCTTCTAACTGGATTGATCCTATGGTTAGCAAAGAGAAGAAAAGAAATGAATAGAATGTTGATAGGATGACATGAATTTCTTCAGATTTGGAAAACAGTGTAAGTAAATTTATAATTTACATCTGTGCAGGATTTAGGAATCCCTGAAAATAGGAATTCTAGTTCATAACATGAAACAGAATCTCGCAATTGCAAAATCAGTATAAGTGGGACAAATTTTGTACTGAACTTGTAGATGAGGTTAACTTGTTCTATTAACTCTATACCCTTTCTACAGCCATCAATATGTTTTTTTTAGCTCCTGTGGTAGTTCTCTGTAGGAATTTCAGTGCTTTAGCTGAGGTTTGTCCTGTAATCTACTTTCTGCCCAGTGTTGCCAGGTACAGCCACCTACTAATGGCCTGCTTCTGACAGAATCCCTGTTTTATGGGACCACCATCCTCTTCATGAATTCCTGATGGTCTCCTTGCTGAGCGGGGTGATTTTTTCACATTCAGAGAGCTGAACAGCCTTGTCTGTTCTCTGAAATGAAACTACTGAATTGTCCAGCCCAGAATCCAAACAGCTTAAGGCCATTGTTTAGGCCTGTCCACTCTCTAAATCCCTTTGCAAAGCCCAAAGGGTCTCTCTCTCTTAAGTAAAGCACTTACATTCCCATAATCTGACTAAAGCTGTAATGCCTCTATCTGTTCTACCAAACCTAGAGCAGACTCCTAGGTAAATATTCCTTTACACGTCTCAAATATGCTAGTGAGGCAGATCTGGGGCCTTCTGAAACAACCCTCAATCTCTTTTGAAGAATCACTGTCTACCTTGTATGAACTTTGACTCCTTGGCATGGAAAGTCTGTTCAGTTGAGCAGGCAGAATTCCGAACTATCACTGGAGGCTGCTGGAACACATTTTTAACCTGCCAGGAAAAACATCCACATGCATCTTTTATAAAATGAATACCACTGATATTTTCTTCCCTCAGCACCCTGGGCAGAAGTCATCTTTTGCAGGAGGTATGTATTTGCACATAGGCGTAGATACTGTATGAAAGCTTCTGCTTGTTGTATTATTTCATGACACTGTGCAGATGGCCTCCTAGATTACAAAGGAAATGCCTCTGGCAAGCCGTGCTCTTCACTGTGATTGATACCATGAGGTATAAGCTTTGAGTTTCTGCAAAATATTTTCTCATCTCTTTTTTTGTCTGTTAATAGAGTGGTGTAATACAAAATACTTCTAAATAATTAGGAAATATCTGTAATCTGTTTAGATAGTCTCCTATGATATTTATGATTTGTAAAATTTTCCTTAATTGTGACTCAGCAGTGAAATTATGAGGTTGTTAAATATTCCACATCTAGCAATAATTAGTGGTTATTTCGTGGTCAAAAGGAAAATGAAATTCTTTGTTCTTGTCGTCTCCAGCGCAGCATCCCACAATACCTCCATGTTAGACAACAAAACATATCTTCACCCAGGTTATTCTATCCCTTTCAGAAAGAGATTTCAGAGAATAACTAAATATCTTCTCTGAACAAGAGATAAGAAGAATGAATGTTTCATATTTAGCAGTCATGTTTATGTGTTTCATACTTACTTGCTATTTTCATCAGTTTTTCCAAAATGTCAGACATAGCATTCTTCACCTTTGTTCCATTAAGACTTTCATTTTTTGTGTTATATCACTCAATATCTTAATACTTTCACCATCTAGATTTAAGCGATATTGAAAACTGTCACTGAAGTAGAAATATTAAAGGTCAAAATAAGTGTTAGTTTTCCATTCATTTCCATCCATTAAGTCCGTTCAGTTTTAGAAGTTAATATTGTCTTTTCTGTGATGAAGGCAGTGCAATTAATATGTGAAGGAAAAGCTTTTTTTTTCCTTTCTTTTCTCAAATTGAAATAGAATGCACCAAACAACTGCTTAACAGTTTTTTTTTTTCCAGGTTTTTATTAGGTATATCATTTAATTCACTAAATATCATGCAATTATTGGCACTTAATGTATGCCATTTGAGAGCACGTAGCTGGACTGTAGCATGAAAACCTTAATGAATCTCTTTATGAAGATCCTAGCATGTCACTAATCAAGCAGGATTTTGTAGAAGGTTCATCTGTGCCTACTTCAACCCTGCCCTCACTGAACTATGTGAATAATTTTAAGAAATGATGAATGCTCTGTGTGTGAGGCAGTCCAGCTTTGTAAAACTCATTTTTTTTACTGTTATTTGAATGGTATTGCCAATCATGGCATTGGTAGAACTGAAGTTCAAATCTGAGACACAATAGAGAATATTTATTTTGCTGAAGCGTTGACCTGGAAAGAATATGTAGAAATTCAGCTATTAGAAGAAACAAATTCTGTTCTGTGTAATTTCAAAAATAATATTAATAATAAGACTTGCTTGGTCATGGAAAGGTGGATTTTTTGGCGATATTGATCTTTTATTTCAGAGAAGGTTAAAAGGACTGATTATTTATATTGGATCAAATACTTGATTTTTCTTCTATTGAAGTTAATGACTATGCTTTTAATGGTTTCTTAGGATGCAATATATTCTTCCAAATTAATTATGTACTAAAATGTTGCAATTTATTTTTATACAGAAGTGGTCAGACCTGGCTCAAAATGTTGCTGAAGTCTATATAGGACTTCAGCAATCGATGTAGAATAATAAAAAATTGAAAGGGAGAAGCATTCTGTCAATAGCACTCCTGTAACAAAGGGAATGCTTGTTTTATATTGATTAGGTCCTGTTAAATAATTTATTATGGCCTCACAGCCATGTAGGCTCTTGCGGGGTTGTTTATTGCAAGCAGTGGCAGTACAGAAATGCTCTTAGTGAGCAAGGAAATCAATACTGTATCTGTAAACACACTTGCAAATGCAGTCCCATGGCTCACTCTCAAATCTGCAGCTGCCCATTAAGCCAGAAGAGTGTGAAGTAAGGCTGGTTGTTACATTCTGTATATCTCTTTCAGTACCTTTCTGGACAGCAATAAGCTGTTCAAGCTGTCAAATTAGAATTCACTCCATAAATAACTTTTTTGATATATTTCAACTAACTTACTGAATATATATGGAAGGGTTCCTCAGATCAGCTAAGCCACTTTCAACATGCTGTCGTTCCACGTGAGCACAGATTCTTAACAGCTTCCATTTGTTCAAATGCTAAGATGCTCTGAAAGCAATTTATTTTTGAAGTTGCCAAATAATCCTGTTTAAAATCAGGGCATTCTCAACTTAGTATAGCAACCCTGAGAATACCCTCTTCAGAAGATCTCTTTTGTTCTTCTCATCGTGGGATGGGATGTAAGGAGGTTAGCTAGTCAACTCTTGTTGGATTAGGGGCCAAAAAAACTTTCTTCACAAAGCTGTAAAGGGGCAGCCCAGCTAAAAAGTCACTTGTTCTTTGAAAGTGTGTGTTATGGGTACCAGCTGAAGAACCTCCTAAATGGAGAGGAGGGACCATACTCCAGGACATGTATTCCATGGGCACCTGGTTTATCAGCGTTGCATCATGCATTGGTGTCATTTGGTGTAATATCCCCGTCACTTGATGAAGTGGCCCATTTCCCCACTGTGGCTAGGTCTTGCCTGGTAGCCTGGAGCTTATACTAAAGGCCATGGCTCAGAGAACCTCAGATTTCTTTTGAGGGATTAGTTGTTCATTTAATTTCTATTCAGTACAATCTGAGACCCTTTCAGTACCACAGTCCAATCTAAGTCAAACTCTCTGCATCGAGAGAGCAGTTATACATTTTCCATATGGTGATTTTGATTACCTGTAAGTGACTTGCCCCCATGAATACAATAAGATGCTTAATGTAGCTTGGTGGGTATCAAAATCAAGATAAAATACATATCATTTCAGATACAGACCATGGCTAAATCGATAGTCAGTTTTGGATTTTGTGCAGCACTTTTATGAACACAGTTTTTTGTTTAAACACTCCCAGGAAGATATTTTCCTTCAAACCCCATAATATACATAATTACTATGATGTATTTTGCTCTCATGACTAGGCCTGTTCATGTTCCTGAGGCAGCCTAGTCTGGGCATTGCCATATTACACTGCAGCATATTAAGAGCCTTCAAAACACAGGTAGATGCCAAAGCTGCAGTGCCACCAGTATAATGAAGAAAGGAGCAAATCATGAGTAATAGAAGCAATATATACGTAAGAATGACTCTCCATTTTATCTTTGGTGAACCAACTATGGATAAAAGGTCTGGATTTCACCCGCCAGTGGATTGCACTGGAAACCTAGGCTAGCCAAAAAGGAAATGGATGTGAGCTGTGATGAGGGCAATATCTCTGCCATTCATGTAGTGCTGAATGCATATAACAGCCCTAATATTTTTCGTCTCACAATCCAGAAAAAAAAAAATCAAGGTATAAGTATTAGTATGCATTTTAGTATGTTAACATTCACCATGAGGCTTTTGAGGGCAACTTGCAGCATGTAAATGCACACTTGAAAAAGATTTTACTGTCTGCAGTAATATCTATAGAATTTCAATAGATAAACTTCACTGTGCATGATACATTTAAAAAGTCTGTCTATGTTAAAATTTTATATTGCTAATAATCACTGAATATCAGTGGCAAACATCAGCTACTAGTGTAGTTTATTGCACATCAGTGAGATTGTAGTCCTTTGCCATGGTCCTTCAGGAAAACCCCTTTTTGATAGCTCCCCACAAAGAATTAATTGTGTGATTTCATCTAAGACAAAGAAAATAATCTAAGATGTTCAGTTGAACGTTCTATAAGAGAAATACCTATTGCAGAGGTATTTCTCTGTTCATGGGTGCAAAATTGAAGTGAATTATTCGTTTTCAGCAAAGCCTTCAAGTCAAAACAATTTAGCATTCCATACTTATTAGCATCAGTGGATCATGTGAACCAGAATACTGTGTTACAATAACATCATAACATCATGATTTTTAGGCAGAAAGATCTTTGAATAATATTTCAGTTTCTGCTTTTCCCTGGAAACTTACTTACTTACAACAGTCCTCCTGTACTTCACAACAGTGACCTAACCCTGAAATTATTTGTTACATTTGAACGGGGAACAAAATTAGGTTGTAAGAAAATGGGTAGGCTATATCATTAGCAAGGAGTAGAGCAGAGGGTTCAGATGTGTGTCTTGATTAGTGACTAGCAGAGATTTTTTCTTTGTTAAATCCTTCTGGCCAGAGGGATAATAGTATTTTTCCCCAGAAGAGCTACATTAGTTGCATGTTACTGTTAAGATGTTTTGTCAACTGATCAGATTCTTTTCTATACATTTAAGAACTGCCAGGGCTGTGCTTTGTCATTAATTTGTAAACATAACTTAGGATGGAAATGATGGAAACGAGGCTTAAATATATACAACAAAAGATGATTCTGAAAAAAAAAGGAAGCTTTAATGTGAGGGACAGTCTGTTTTAAATGCCTCTACCATGTACACTTACCTAAGCGTTCAGCTTATTAATATTGAAGAAAAAAATCATTTCAGAGGAAAGAAAGGAAGAGAATTTCTTGCTGTAGTTTGCAGGACACATTTGTTACATTTGAGAACTGCTCAGATATTCAGTCAACATAGTCCTCTGAAGGTACTTAGATTTTGGCAGGTACATTCATCTGTGGAACAACACACAGAAAGAGACCCTGATGGTTTGGAAGGGTCAGTGAAGGTCTGAAGGTTAACCTAAGTCAAAGATCCTAAGGGAAATTATTCCTAATGAAAAGTGACACATATATGCCCCAGACAACTTTAGGAAAAAGAAGAAAAAAACAAACATATATTTAATCTGAAGCTAAAAAAGCTGAAGTATTTAAGTTGTGCAACAAATCCTAAACAAATTTTGCACAGTATATCATTAACTGCTAAGGGAAAATGAATTCATACACTTTTTATTCCTACTGCTCTGGTACCCAGTGGAACTGTTTTATATTTATCTGACCTCATGCAATACATTTCTTTCAAAACCATTATGTGTAATACATTTTCGTAAGGAACAATTTGGAGAATTGCCCAGCCATTGTCTAAAATGGAGCAAGAATGGAACCTCTAACGTAATGTGTGCATATACTATCCCCACATTGTGTGTGAATACAAGTACAGACATCCTTTAGAAGCAATAAAAGCTATGTTTACTTAATGCACTCCAAATGGCATTTCTTGCACACTCAGATTTCCCATTTAAGCCCATGGACTTTTTGGATGTGTAACATAGGCATGGTAAATGTAACCAAGGTATGGGCATATACTTCTGGAGGAAGTCATCTATGACAGGACTACTTATTACATATTGCTATTGCAGAACTATTTTACTATGCAGTAACAACACAACATGGATCTTTTTCAAAGATATAGAGTTGTCTGACTTATGCTCTCACTGAATACGAACTAGATAGATAGTGTTCTTACAAGTTCCTTAATGAGGAGACTGTGCTCTTATAACTGAGTTTTTATTAAAATAACAGATAAACTAAGATAGGGAGAAGCTTGAGAACAGAAAAGCTAGGTATATGTCTTTCAGTAGGTAGCAATGACAGAACTGACTGATTAAAACAGGTTGAACGCTTCAGGGATATTACAATTCAGGCAAGACCGTAAAGGATCAGATAGCCTTACAAGATGATGCCTATCATGTTGCTCAATATGCCATTGCAGATCTCAGACACATTAAGCACAGTATGTTGCTGATAAAAGTCTATGGCAGTCAGAAGACTCATTTTCATAAGGAAGGCAAGAGCTGCTGAGTGTGATGTCTGATCTGAATTACGCCAGTTTGTGCAAACTGGCATTCTGCCTGTAATCAACATGATGTTGGTAAGTGATGACAGCGTCTTAAATGATTGGGAGCTGTGCAGTGCTTGTTCATCATGATCTATGTTAAATAAGAATGCTATTGTTTATATCACTAAGATGTTCAGAGATCTATTCTAATATCAGGAGTCCATTTTGCTGTCCTTACTCCAAAGAGTTTGTTTTGTCAGTAGATGTATCATTGGAATGACATGAGTAAAGCAGACTTATAATGTCTGTAATAGAGCTAGAAATGGAACCAAAGAGAATTTTAAAACTTTCTACATCTAATTTTAGGAGGCAAGACCACTTTTTCACAAGAAGAATAATGAAATAACTATTAGAGGAACTTACCAAGGTTGAACTTAAAGAAGATGTTTTAGTTACATTTGAGTTGTGGCAGTCTAGAGAATACTGAAGGGAGGTACTCTAACAAACTTCAAATATGAAAAGTAAATCATGGGAATCATAGGATCATTAAGGTTGGAAGGAACCTTTGGAGATCATGTAGTCCAACCCCTCTGCACATGCAGGGCCACCTAGAGCATGTGGCACAGGGCTGCATCCAAGCGGGTTTTGAAGATCTCCAGAGAAGGAGACTCCTCAACCTCCCTTGGCAACCTGGTCCAGTGCTCTGTCACCCTCACTGTTAAGAATATTTTCCTGAAGTTCCTGTGGAACTTTCAGTGTTTCAAAAGTGGAAAACAGTTTGGCTTTTCACTGCATCTCTAAGGACAGAAAGGAATGATTTTAAAGGCTCAAGAGAAATTTTCTAGCACTGAAAAGACAGTAAAAAAGTACAAGAAACTTTTATCACTGAAGGTTTATAAGAAGAGATTAAATAAGCATCTATTAAAAATGATTTAGGGATTCTTGGAGCAGGATGATGCATGGCCTCTTGATTGTACTTCTAATGTTTGCTTCCCATTCTCTTGTGGTCTGTGTTATAATGGAGGTCAGACAATATGAACATAGGTATTTCATCATATCTTTCTCATCTTCATATCTACAACAATCCAAAGGAAGTCTGTATCACTGCTGGGAAGTGTAAGAACTCTATCCAGTCCAGTAACTTGAGCACAGAAATTGCCACTTGTTTTATTCAATACATTAATGACTCTCTGCTTAAAAAAAAAAAAAAAATGTTTAAAATAGAACTTAAGATAAAATATAGTGCCTAATGTTGAATATTCTGAATATGATTTCCTGATTTGTTTGATTTTTATATCCTAAAAGGTGGCTGGTAAATATTGCTCTGTAATGAGCACTGAGTTTGTTTATAGGACTAGACATACCACAAAATGCACTCATGCCTAATTCTAACAGTAAAGGGATGGTTGCAATGTATGCTATTTTTTTTTTTTTTTTTTTGGTAATAATGGGTTTCATTATTGGAATTGTTACAAAGAAGGGAGAACTTCATAGAAACCAAATGCAGTGGTCACTGAGGAAAAGAGAGAGACAGAACAGACATGTCTTTGTAGCCTGTCTCAGGGAAGACTCCCCAGAGTCTTGCCTATGATATATTCCTTGCCTATGATATATTCCTTGCCTATGATTCCTTGCCTTGCATATTTAACATAAATTGACCATTCAGAGTCCAGGATAGCTTACTGCATATGGACCCTCTAATAGCAAGGTTATGTAACCAAGTTCTCTTTCTTTTCTGGTTTCATTTCCACATATTAGCTCAATGTCAAAGGGAGAGGTAGCAAGTACATCATTCACCTACAACAAGCATTGTAACTGCACAACTTCTTTTTGTAACTAGTCTCAAGGCTCCTTAAGTGGATTTGCATTCTTTTTCTGAAAACAGGGAAGTTAGTTGTATCATACAATAGCATTGTAAAACCGTATGTTACTGTAGATATGTAAACTGAAGTGAGTCTCTCTTACACCAATTCCAGATGGTGCAGAATGAATTTCTTAAGGAAATATTCTTCTCAGAATTTAAAGTGCAGAACTTCCTGCTAAAATCCCCTGGAAGTGTGTATGTGTATATATGAAGTGTATTTACAGAAGAAGAGACGATTAAAAGAATATTATTAATCCAAATATGCTTGACACCTTGTTTTATCTTGTCCTCAAGCTCATTTTATATTCTGCACACAATTGGCAATAATTCTAGGCCAATAACAATTTAGAACATATTCACCTGTTCTGAGCAACTGGTATGATACTTGGGGGTTTGTGATAAGACCTACACTGTTTCCCTATACAACAGCTACTCATAGTAGTATTATCACACACTGAACATTCTGTGTTGAGGATCTTCACAACATTTTTTATCCCTGGGATAGGCTTATACTCGGTATCAGTCAAGTTCCAGCTTATTCCAAAGCTCTTTTTCTCTACATTTAGAGAAGTGCAGAGAAAACATTGAAAGGCCTCCCCAGCAGATGATGATGACACTGATAAATGACCTCTGTCTTAAGTTTTGAGATGTTTCATTGTAATGATGTCTTGAAACAAGCTAGAGTTTCTTCTTTTTCTTTCTCTCTTTTTCTTTCTCTCCTTCTCTCTTTCTCTCCTTCTCTCTTTCTCCCCTTCTCTCTTTCTCCCCTTCTCTCTTTCTCCCCTTCTCCCTTTCTCCCCTTCTCCCTTTCTCCCCTTCTCCCTTTCTCCCCTTCTCTCTTCCTTCCTTCCTTTTGATTAGTGTCAGGGAAGTAGGAAGCATCTGTGATATTAAGGTATTTCAGCTTCCTTGCAGGCATAAATGCTCTTAAGACATGAAATTTGAAGGGGCTGTTTGACATTACAATTTAACTTCAAGCCTTTTTAAAGTAAATTGAATCCTCAGCTGAGCAGCTGCTCACATATGAGGCACTAGTAAAGAAAGTTATCAGACTGTAAAGACTTTGGTGACCATGGGAGAAGAATCAGTGCAGTTAAATAACCTAACCAAACATATACTTGTTTTTCCTGAATTATTTCCATAAAAGACAAATCTTACTTTCCCAAAGGTAAATATATATGTGTGTATATATATATATAAATACACAATAATACATGTAAGAAACTTATCTTTTTCTATATTATTACAAAAAAGTAACCCACCCTTTGAATCATATATGTAAGTTTAGGTTGTGCAATCAGAGTAAATACAGAGGAAAAGAGAAAGAAAAGGTTTCTAATGAGCTGAATAGTAGTGGGAGCAATCAAATCTTCTTGCTCTGTAGTTTCCCAGATTTTTTTTTTCCAGTAGCAGAGATAAGAAGAGGTTGATATGTCTTACTTTTCAAAGACTTCAAACTTAAGACAGTGAAAGGCTAGGATTTCAGTTTTTCATTTTAGCTGTGACTGAGAGTTGACCTGCCCTTAAATATTTATTTTAGCTTCCCAGGTAGAATATCAAGTTATTTCATCAAAACTGATTTTCTTCTCCATCTTGAAGTTGCATTTTTCCTTGAAAAATCAAAGATATGAATTTTGTTCCCCTGAAAACTCTCTTTAAAAAATAAAAATATCCTTCTTGAAGTCTTTATAACTGACTTCTTATTCCAGAACATCATTAATGCACATCCACCTAGATAAACTTTGTTTCTTGTGTTCATTGGAAGTTATAGTTCTTACTGTCACCAGTAATAGCCATTACTGTAACAAAAAGAGCAGTATCAGTTTTGTTTATAGTAGGCACTGTCCATGGATTTTATCACCTGGGCAACACTGCATGTATTTCTGTTTCCAGAAGGTCAGAAAGCAGTCCCTGCAGCTGTTTTAAAGAACTTCCCAATGGACTTCCTGCTAATTCTGTGTAACTAACTCACTAACTCACACTGATTTAGTAATCCATGTTTTTGGATTTTGAGCATTATCTTGCTCAACTCGAAAGCCTTTCTGAATGGTATGAATCAGTGAATTGCTGTGTTACTCACTTCAAAGCTGGAACAAGGAAATACTTTTGAAATGTCCATACTGCAGTTCATGCTGCAGTATCATCTATTATAAAAAGTCCTCAAGAAACTGTCACAAATGAAAACAAGAGACTCTGATGGAAATTGTTTTATTGAAACAGTTTCAATAATAGTTCTTGATGATACTTTCTAAGAATATCAGAACAAATATTTGAATACAGAGGATAGCTATAACTCTTGCTATTTAGTATTTATATTCTGCTAACACCACAAATCTAAACTGAGGCTGTTTTAGGACCCATTCAAACAAATGCTCTGAATATGTAGAAACAAATAAAAGAATTGCAGAAAAATTTCCATTCTCCTCTACATTTAAGGGAATGTTTCCATAGTATTTATTATCCAGATGATACTTAGAAACTTTGAGGATAAACTTTTTGCCTTAGCATAAATTTGCACACTATTGCAGGGTGCATTCAATATCTCTTTATCACACACTGAATTAAGGCTTGCAGGATGCGGCAGCTTATGCCTCTCTGCCCTCTTTGTGGTTGCAGCACGCAGTTAATTCCTCCTGGGAAAAGAAGCAGGCCATCAGTTTGTTTACCAGCCAGTAAGGATACCTGGCAGTTTCCTTGCACAAAATGAGCTGCTCTCTTGTCAGGAAGATGTTTGATCCTCTCACAGGCTCTGCCATCTGTTGAATAAATATAGGCATGTGAAAGTTTGAAGTGTTACTGTGCGTTATAACAGGCAATAGTACAGTGAATAGAATTGACTCCTAGAATTAAGACACATATAGCACCCAATTACACCTGAGTAATAATGCTGTTAAGAACAAAACAACTCTTTCTAAAAGTCACCTCCCCAAATTTCTTTTTAAAAAAACCCACAATATATAGATCCATATTTTCTTTTGATTGTTACATGGATTTTATACATAACCACCAATTACTAACTTCACCCACACAAAATTAAATTAACAGCCTCTTCAGTTTGCTTCCATACTCTGGAGTGATCTTAAAAAAATCCATAAAACTGCAAGTTAGAGAGCAATGGAATTATAGTGGACAGGTGGTGATTTTCAGTTTGTTCCTCAGTTCTGGATAGACTGTGAAATCTCTTGTGTAAAGTGTTTAAGACTGATTAATAGATTTTGGATTGTTTTCATTTCAGTATATAAAGAAAAAGCATACTATTGTACTCATAAATAAGATCTTCTCTGGCCTTTTATGTAAATGTATCATGCAAATATACAAGTATGCCCTTGTGATTTTTTTTTATTGTTGATGTAAACTTAATCATTATTCTTTCCTAAGCTTGCAAGTGAGGCAAACCATTTTGAGCATAAATCTTATACAGGCACATCAATGTTGAATAAATCTTGTGAAGCCATTCCCAAAATACTTGTGCAAGATTATACACAAGCATGTATTGGACTAGAAAATGCCCATAGCACTGAAGTATTGATTCAGCAAGACATTTAAACATTTGCTTTCAATACTCTGGCCTGAGAAAAAGCATAAGTGATCTGCCATACTGTTTGTGAATCTGCCAATGTTAAACCATTATAAAACGGTTTGCTACAGTATTACAATTACTGTATTATTAGTATACTAAGGTGAGATCACATGAATATTTATTACACCTGCTGTGATTAACAAGTGATATGCTAATGTAATTTTTCATTGTCTTTGGTTTTGTGTTATTGTGGGAATACATATAGTTTCAGTGCAGGGATCTTTAAGACACATAACAGCAAGATGATCCCAGTGCTAAAAAGCTTACAATCAAGTCATTAGTCAAGGGACAGCAGGAAATGGGGAAGATTAAAACAAACAAGTTAGGAAAGTACAATAGGAGACAGTTATAAATTTGAGTTGGAGTCAGACCACTATGAGTAGGATTTATCTAACAATATAAAATGTCTGAGTGACATCTGAACAGTATAGTGCATGGAGATTTTTTGACTGATGTAAGCTTTCTCTTGAATATTTTAGCCATTTGTGTTCAGACATCTTTCTTAAATTAGTTGTCTGTATGTCTTCTGCTGTCATTAATTCTTCTCAGCAGCTGCCTATCTCCTTCCAGTGACTTAAGAGGGGCATAAGTAATCTGTAGACAGTTCATGTTGGCCCAGCAGAATCCAACCCTTATCTCACAGCTTAATTTAATGATCTGATGATTGATATATCATATCTCACAAGTGACTATTCTGTTGCCTGCTTATTCTGCATTGTCATAGCACGTGGAGATCTGATCTTGGAGATATCTGAGTTCTATCAATGCTCAGAGTAGCACTGAGGAGTTTGTGACCCCAGTTCTGACAATAGTTTGCTAAATGCTGAACCAATCTCTACTGCACACTCCTCATTTTCTCACCTGTATGGATGTTAAGGGAGTTAAGAAGTTGCTACATTTGGAAAATACTCAAAACATTCTAAGATCTTACGTTTAAAAGCTCTCTTTAAAAGATGAATAATTATGTCATTATTAACTCAAAATATCAGCCTGCCCATTTTCTGTTAATGTAGCTGATATGCTCTCAAACTTCAGAAATAAGCAGTTTAGGTCATGCATTACTAATGTAAAACAAAGCAAATCCAAATACAAAATATAACTTTTACTGCTTTAATGTCACCAGACTTTTGGGATGATGCCCGTCTTCTTGATTCAACCGTACAATATTGACATTATTGTTTTTTAATAACTTTTTTTTTCCTTTACCAGAGGAAAATAGCTAATAAGTCTTAAGGCAAATTTTATTCCATTGTGGCTTGACTCCATTATTTTTCTCTCGGCTAAATTTTATCTATTTACTGATGGGAAACATTTTAAAAAGTGATTACACTGTTGATGTTGCAGTAAAATGTTACATTCTGTGCATGTGCTAACACGACAAAGATGAAGAACAGGGAAAACAAGCTTAGTGTAAAGTGAAAACAATGTAATATTAGGCTGTGTTGGTACTTTCTGTGGCAGTTTTCTTTTCTGTCAACCTAGAATACTGTCGTCCTACTTTTAAGGCCCAGACTGTTTAAAATGTCTTCCTTGTTTTGGGGTATCTTTTTGAATATGCACTTTATTATACCCAGAATTTGCAGGTGTAACGCATTTAGGGACATATACTGAATCCAGACATATGTTCAGTGAATATCCAGCATGACTGAGCTTGAATGAATGATGAAACACTAATGGAAAAATGTGGGTCCATCAGATGATAGCAACTGAACTTTGTCCACCTATAAGACAGTCTGCAGTAAAGGTCTGTATAAACCATATCTAGAACAGGTAAAGATTAGTTTGTAATTTTACTCAGATAATACAATTAAATTTCCTAAACTTCTTCCAAATTCTATCATTTGATCCCTATTCATAGGCAATGAGGGTGGTGTAAAAACTACAGGGTTTCTTTCTCCTGTTAGCTCTAATTGAGTATTAGGGCAACTGTAGTGCCACCCTTCTGTTTCCTTATTTCTTCAAGATTTGTAAGATAATAATTCAAAATAGATATGTACAAAAACAGATTACACAGTGGAGGATGGAATTCAACCAATTTTCAAGTGAATTTCTCACTGAAGTAGCAACTGCGGCTAAGGGCTGCCATTCATAACTGTCACTGTGGCTCTATTCAGACTTGTGCACTGCCTTTTTTATCTTATCTAAGAATACGTCAAGAAAATGTTTTACAGATAACTTGTTCACACATGTACGCTTGCTCTACTCCCATTGCAGGCTGGCCAGCTTCAAACTTGCTGCCATATAGCAGCAATATTTGAGAGCTGTGGCCAAACTCTTAACTCTTGCTGAGTAGTTGGGTTCACAAGTATGAGTGCACCAGATAACAGCGTGACTGCCAGATTTTTCTCCCCCATCTTGACGAGACTATCTCATCATCCTTTGAAAAAGGACTCATCATCCATTTTTCAAAGGATGATGAGAGGAAGGTATGCATTATGCTACCTCTGCTTTACTCCACTTATATAAAGATACTAGTCTGCCGGCTTGGGTGGGATGAGTGTGTTGAAAGGCTGGCTAATGCTGAAATGCAGAAATGGTGCTGTTTCCTACTGGTATGACAAAACCTTTGAATAGTGCCAGAGGAAATCAAAATATCAAATATTTTAAGGACACTTGCAACTTTAAGAGAAAACAAGGAATAGCTACTATTCAAACAAAATGAAATATAAGGGAATTTGTAACATCTTCTACCAACTACAAGGACTAGAGATGGATTATGCAAGCACAGTGGACCGTACATGAAGGAGGATTTCTGAAAAGTGGCTTTGGTGCCAGAGAGGTTCTGCAGCCTCTATAGAGTCCTAACAGGAGAGCATGGTAATGGAAGCACTGAGCATCTGAAAGCACAAGGGATGTTGGGAAGAAACATCTTGGCAACATTCAGTTCTTCCCTTTCTCCTTTTCCTAACTTCCCAGGATCTAAGCTGGAGATCTTCTCTGCTAGCTGTAGAGGCATCACCAGCAACTCTGGGCAAGCCATAATTCAAGGAGATTTTAGAAGCACAGGCAGATGCACAGCGGACTGGCTTTTAAACAGAAGCACAGTGCTGAAACTGTCACATGGAAAGAAAACTAGGAAATACAGTTAGCCCTTGAGTAATCTCCTATCTCTTTCAAATCAGTTCAAGTTCTTGTCAAATGTGCAATAGCACAAGAACACTTTTTTTCTTCTTTTTTTTTTTTTTTTTTTCTGCTGAGACCTATGAACTTGTTAGGATATTTTCATTCCTGCTACACTGAAGGATAACACAGCTGCATTCCCATCAGATTCATTAACCAGGATATTCTGTTGACTTCTTCTAACAGAAGGAAAACCTCATTAAAACTGTGAGGGCAGCCTGTAGGTTGAGGAGTGCTGCTAGGCATTCAAAAATCATGGCCTTGTACCCCTTGTGAGTTCTTAGGTGCTATTAAACAAGCTATGCTTTCCAAAATAAAGAAATGCCCTGCAGAAAAATTTGTATTTTCAGTGTCTGCTCCTTCTCACATATCCTTGGATGCTTGTAAACTTCCATGGTTAAATTATTTGAGGAGCATTAACCAGTATTTTGCTTCTGTACCTTATAAACAAAACGGCCATCATCAGTAGACTTTCTGTTATGCAGGCTCATTTGATTGAGTCATCCCAACTGCGGAAAATAACTTCTTTTGGTGACAGCAGGGATGCACACAAAACTTTCTGCTTGTGGCCACAAGAAAACACTGTGGAATGTGACTCAGTATCTTTCTGTGATCTGATCAGGTCTAAGCCCTCCACTATTGGTGCTGATTTACCATCAGATATATTTCTATGTGTTTCAAGCTGCTGAGAATGGTTTATCCTTTCCCATTTTGACAGCTACGGCTGCTGTACATGTAGTACAATATCCTGTAGTTTGTATTGCTTGTCTCATTTTTATTACTGCATGCATTTTGTCAGTCACTGGGCCACCACAGTGCATCCATGGCTGCATTCCAGCTCATTCACTGGTGGGAGGCAGCTGAAGCAATGTGTGAATTTCTGGTATGCTCAGAAATGCCACTCTGGCCACACAGGCATCTCTGCTGTTGACACCTACTGTTCTACCAGTGTCCTCAGATGACTACAGTGGAAATTTGCCAAACTACTGAATATATTATAGAATAGTTAATACTGAAATTCTCCATGAAACACAAAATACATTTACAGAAGAGAACTGTGGAGAGAATCACTGCACCCTTCCTTGTACCACAAAGCTGTCAACAGACCTTCAGCTCACTGAAAGAAACTCAGTTATGCTTCATCAGTGCAAAGCACTCAGATAATCCCCTTAAATTCCTGTGCCCCAGCTGGGCATAAGACAGAGTTAAAAAATATATATGTATATATTGTGCTGCTCCTATACTTACAGTTAGGTAAAAGATGATTTTTTTTTTATTTTTTTAATGAACATTATTCAAAACAGAGTGTTACAAGTATCACCTTTGCACAAAGTATTTATGCCAATACTTTTTTCCTGTCAGCTAGGTACAAACAGACAAGCTTCATTCCCAAGCCTCCAGGTGATGAATGAATGGCATTTCTGTTTCCATGTAATTCAGTTGTTTTCCTACAGAGACTGTCTGAAATGTTTTAGCTTGTCACACTATATCTTTCAGAGGGGAGAAGTGGACAGTAGTCCAAACTTATTGCAAACCTTATAGAACCATATCCTACATATAAAATCTACCGTACAGGCACAGTCACTGACTCCTTGTGATTTTTTTTTGAGTTATCTTTGAGTCATCTTTCTTTATAGGGAGTGTTAAAATTAAATAAGCTGCAGAACCTAGGCAGGTAATCCAATGATCTGCATGGGGTATTTTTATTATTGACGATTTTACCAACCTCTCCAGCCAATTTTGTTTCCAGTGTTTTGTATGTCTAAGTTAGAAAGGGAAAAATCTGATCTTCTAATCTAATCTGATCTAAACTCCTTAGAAAGAATTTTAATGGTGGCAATAAATGTTTTCATAGTCAAAAACTACCTGGGTGATTCTTTTTTTTTCTTCCTTTTTTTTCTTCCAAAGCTAAATGGGAAGCACGGTCTCTTGCCTAACATCAGGTTACAAAATGTGTACTAACACTTATCTATATGCAGATCATACTATCTTTAACCTAGTTTTTTTGCTAGGACAAAGGATAAATTATATAAAGTACATCATTGTGTAACAAATACATTATGTTCTCTAAAAGCTGCCAGTATCCGATAAAGGCTTTGCAGCTATGAAGAAATATAATGTAATACTTTCTGTGGAAGTCTACTAGTGAGCATCCTCAAACTTTCTGTTTTTCGAATATATATGACAAATAAAAATTCTGACATAAAATAGCTACCATCATAAGGGAGGTCTGCAGATGCACTCTTCACATTATAAATAAATAAATAAATAAATATGCTTTTATCAGAAGACTTATGTGTTTGGCCTAAAAAGGCTTCCCTTACATAGTGGTGGAGAGAGAGAAATATCTTGTCTTGCAGCAGAGAGAAAAGTTTACAAGTATGAAATTCTGAGCCTTGAAAGCCCTCATAATGTACACAATTTGAAAACATGTGCAAATAAAAAGGAAGTGCAGTCTATTAGTTTTACAAAACATCATCATTTTAATTCACTCTTCAGGAACCCAGCCTTACCTGAGGTGAGATTTAGGAGTCTGACTCATGGCATGGGATGTAGAATAAAAGCTCTTGACCTTTTCTAGCTGAATAACAAAGATCAAGCATTAAACAATACGTTTAGAAAAGGGCGCAGGTGGCTGAAAGCTGGAACATCATTCTATAACTGAGTACAGACTATTATGAAGGTTTTCTGTGAGTTCCTCAAAATGCCTTCCTGTGCAGTGCATGGGGAGAATTAGGCAGATTAGCGTCCCAGAGCACTCGAGTTCATGAGCAAGTTGCTCCCTGGATGCAGACATCAGAAATGCTGAAAAGAGGTCTTGTGGCCTGTAGTAAGCTAAAGTAATTTATCTCAAGGTACAAAACATGAAAAGAGAGACATAGATGATGAAATGCACGTGCAATCAAAATTCAGAACTACTTTTGTTTCATAAGACAGTTTAGAGAGGTGCTAATATAACTGCTTATTGACAATTTGCTAAACTATTAAGAAATGTAACGGATGTCCTGCAGGAAAGACACATCTTAATTCCAAGACAAACGGCACAATAAATACGAGGTGCAGGAGAGGTATGCATTTACTTCTTGTTCTGGTGTTTCTTTTTTTTATGTCTCCACCCTTCCTCTTAGCCACATTGTTTTCCTCAGACCTTTCAGTGTTCTTAATAATGTGTTTTAGTATACGTATGTTCTTTCCTAAACCAGTGTTCACATAGCACTGAGTATGAGAAAGTTCTCACTATTTTCCAAGAGCACAGGGATCAGCAGAGGAGAGAAAAACAGTGACTTCTTTATTATGCTTCTTTGTTTTTCCACTGCTGCTGATCCCTGTGCTGTTGGAAATTACTGGATACTTTGTGCCGTGTTTCTCCTACAAGAGCTCTTTCAACACTGAGCATGAGAAAGTTCTCTGTACCTCTATTACATCTTTCCCATGAGTTTCTTCATTTGGAAAGCAGCTTCTTTGAAAGAATTGCCAAGATGTTACTTCTGGATGGGGCAGAGGTCTTTCCCCAGGACCTCCTTCCCCAAATACAGAGTGCCTGGAGAGGCAGATCTACAAGTTCTGAAATGAAAAGTTCATAAGAAATTTAGTCAAATTATCTGTGACCACAGAAATCTTGTGTGGTCCATGGGAGATAAACCTCTGTCTGAACTCAGATATGCAGAAATGGAGAATGCTTCTTGTGCTAGTATCAAGTAGTAATGGGATAGTTACCATCTCCAGAACATCCTCACGCACTCCCCATCTACAGCAAAGCTGATGCTCCGGGGCTCCTCGTGCCTTCTTTCCTTTGTGTCTATATCAAACAGTTTTCTTAACCATGTTTTCATATTGAATTGAACTAAATTTTCTTTCTTTGTCATCTGGATTGTTCCACTTATTCTTCCACTTATCATGGGATAAGTGAGCCATAAAGTCCCATCTCATTAACAATAAACCTAATAATTAGTTAATATAAAACACTGACAGGCATCATTACACAACGAGTTCATATTTTAATCCAGTAGCAGATCATTTATCTCAGTCATTTAGAAATTCACATTGCACAAGTCAACTTACACATTCTTGTGTCAGTGGGTTGCTTCAGTGGGTCATTAACATTTTAGTTAATTCATGTTAATTAAAAAAATAAAGTACATATATCCTTATCAGTCTTACATAGCCCTATCCATAACAGGACTCAGAATAAGGCCTTTTCGTAGGATAAAGGACTCTACACTTGCCAAGCTACAGATAGGCTGAGAAATTTAGTTTTTGTTCAAGCATCTGCAATAGCAGCACTGATTGTACCAGGGCAGGCTGAGGATAAACATCCTATTGACTCAGAATTATCTGTAAAAACAAATGGGCAATATAATGAGGTTTCTGATTTTTTTTCTTTGTTTGTTGTAATCCTCTCATTTTTCACTGTCTTTGAATAGTTGTCCCAAATGTGTTTCTGTCCCACATAATGCACAAAAAGCTGGTCTAGATCTCATACTGAAATAAATGAGACAAGTAGGAACTCGAAGAATTCAGGGTCAAGCCCAAGGCAAAGATTAAAGGAGAAGCTTTGTTTTTCATTTATATTTTAACTCCACCTCAACTGAATAGGATGGAGCAACCAAAGCAACCAGCTACTTTACAGAATTAATAGTCAGAAAGAATCTGGCTCGCTCTTTCCTGTGAGGGCAAATTTTTCCACACTAGATTCAGCAGAGAATTTATTTGTGGATAGCAGCCAAGCCATAGCTTTCTTTTAAAGACTAAAGAAAAAAATCCTTTTAAAGTGAGGCATTAACCCTTTAGCTTTATGTTATCAGAAATGAAAGATGAAATGAAGCATATATTGCAAAGTACTGTGTTTTGTATCTACCATGCCACCATGCACCACAGCATAAAAATGCAAAAACTTGAGAGCTTTGGGTGAAATGCTTACTTCATGCTCCCACTGACAACTAAAGATTTCAGCCTCTGCTATAACATCTGCAGCTCAGTAGAATGAAGTAATTCTTTCCCTACACACAGTTCCTACACACGCTCAGCTTCTGTACATACTGACTTCAAGCACTCTATTCTAATATTCACTTAATATTATTCACTTGCAAAGGCACACACACTCACATGCCTGCACACTGCAACTGGGGAAGGAGATGTGATACTACAGTCTTCTTCACCTCTGTGCTTTGCTCTCCTTACTGTTCTACCAATGTTGCCAGTTCCACCAAAGCCCGGGCCAGACCTGCTGTTAGTGTAGGTTAGACTATCAGGGCTGCATAATCCCTGCAGTCTGGAATAGCTGGTGTAAGGCAGCACTGTAGCTGCTTTACCATCACCCAGACATTTCTTCTAGGCTTAAGTCAGGCCATAAGAAAAGAAACCAGTAGACCCACAGCTCTTGTTTCTGAGTAGATTCGAGATATCAAAAGATTAGGAATATTTCTGCAAAGGCATCTCCGTTTGGAGAAACTTCCAGTAATTCCCATTAACAAACTGTGCAGTGCTTCAAGAAAAAAATAGGCCAGTAAAACCCAGGGTATTTGAAGTGAGGTTGACCATGACCAGCTATATGATTTACACTATTAACTGCCTCTTCCATCATTCCAGGAACATGCAATCTAAAACTGTCATCACTGGGCAAAAACAGTATGTATCTACAGCCAAGTCATTGGGCATGAAAATACAGGCAAATTTAGAATAGCACGTCTCATCCTAATATTTCGAGTCATGTAAATACCTCTTTGGGTAACAAAGCATATAATTTTACCTAAGGATGGTATACATTTTGTAGAGATAGGCTTTAAATGTGTATCATACTGTGTAGGTTATTTGACTAAAATGTGCGTTCTTGGAAGGAATCCAACCAAAATTCAAAGATCTCACAGCTTCCTCAAATAGGTTGTTTCACTAATTAAGCAATCTCATTGTCAGAAAGATGTGTTCCATTTCCACTTTTAATTCTTCAGGCTTCTTATCTGTGTATCTAAGAAAAGTGGACGATTATTGCAGCAGGCTTTCTTTCTGGGTATGGGGGATTTTTTAATGGGATCTTTCTCAAAGTATTAAAGGGCTATTTAATATAATGACTTTTTTCCTCACAAAGAGGTTATAATAGGTGATCGATTTGCCATCCAATTTCATTTTGATAAGTTAAACAACTTTGTTTAACTAGCCTAGGTGAGGAATTGAAATGGAAGTCAGAAAAGTGATCAGGTCATGCAAAACAGCTTTAATACATCTGGAAGACCTCTAAAATGCCAGGCTACTGCATTTTTATATATTCTTTATTGTATTCTTTATTGTGCAGGTGAGATAGATGCACAATTCTGGCTTAACTGGGATCAGAACTTACAAGTTGTACATGTTATCAACATGATTACTTTTTAGTGTAATATTTTCTTGAGGTAGTATAATTGGATTGAATTGTGAACTGAGTGCTTCTTTTGAAAGAAAATTCCTGGAAGTAGTGATGAAGTATGTGGCTGCGTCTGCAAAAACCTGAATCAACCAGCAAATGAATGTATTTATCACTGAAAGTAATGATTGATTGTCTTTTGTAGCGAATATTTGACTGCTGCCTTCTTTGGTTCTTACTTTGCAGAGACATGTATAACGTGACCTAAAGATCTAAGGAGGAAGTTAAATTAATAATATTTTTAAATAGTTTCTGATTTTTATTGCTTAAACAAAAAATCAAGTTGCTTGTTCTTTGAACTTCCATCAATTGTCAGTATTTTACTAAGAGTTTTCCAGGACAGTCAAAAAGGAAACTTGACCAGAACAATGGGTAACGTAAGCATTTATCTGCACTACCGTGCATACTGATAAGGAAAAGCCAAGTAACTGTTCTCTCTCATCTTTTTAATTTTCTGTTTATTACTCCTCAAGTAATTTGCTCCATTTAATACAGAAAATTAGATATTTTGATCTGTAAATTTCCCCTTGTTCTCATCTTATTATCCCATCTGCTTATTCTTTGTCCTAAACATAAGAAGTAAATGCAGTTTTAATTGGTAAGAGTTTTCTTTCAGATTTTTTTTTCTTTATGTCCAAACTTTTCCCAACCCAGCTGGCAATGGAAATTTTTTTACACAGAAGATAGTACAGTTGCTTTTGACAGAATACCTCTTGCATTCAAAAGATCTTTTATGAGTGAACAGACACAGTATTCAGACACTTACCTGCCTTAGTTGAACCAGAATACGATCAGCTTCATATTTAAAGAGTTTTAACATTTAGTAATAGCCCTAGGTGCCTTTTAAGCTTTAGATTGACAACATCAGATATCATTAATGGACTAGATTTTCAGAAGTGGATACACAGCAGTTGGAAAGGTCTCTCTGTAAAGGCACTCATCTTGTTGAAATTCGACTGGAATTTCCTTGGACTCTAGGCATGCCCAGACCATGCTTAACCTGCTTGGACAGCTCCAAGGCTTAGAATGCACCTGGGGGGAATTTTTGTGTGTGTGTGTGAAATAGCCAAGGGGAAATCTAATATGCCCATATTTAGCATGTCTCTGCCCAAAGCTTGTAGACTTTGATGGGGGAGACAAACTCCATACTCTTGAAATAAACTAAATTCATCACCTCAACACTGTAAAATTCAATGTGTCAGCTCATTTTTTTGGAAATCCATATCTAAGAAACCAAACATGCAACTGTATCTCCCTTTCCATGGAATGTATTGCTGCTGCCAGTTTAGGCGCTAAAATATTAATGTGTATTGCTTTTGCTATACAAACTATTACTAAAAGCAGACAGTTTCATAGGAACTGTCACGTATGTGCCTGAGACCATACACTACCAAAGCAGATGTAGAGCAACAAAGAGCTACTCCTCCTTCCTGTTGACTGCTCCTTTTTCACTTGCTCTAAAACACTGTAAGCAACTCCAGTGCATAGAATATGTGAGAGATGTCACATGGTATTTCCATGAATATTGTATTCCATGGTCTCAGTAAAGATTTTTGAGTGTCAATTGTTTTAAAAAGGAATGAGGATTGCCTAAATGAACCTGTAATTACTGTCTAGGAGATTAGGACCTAAACCAGAATCACTCTGAGAATATAGAATTACACACAACAATAGTGTCAGATTGTTATTTTTCACACAAAGGACTGAAACCAAATTATTTACAATGCCTCATAATTTCTTTGCTGTGTATATCTGAAATAATTATGATTATGTAAAATCTGAGTGGAGCTAAGAAACTTTTTATGTACACATTGGAGGCATTTTATGCTTTCAGCACTAGAATTATTAAAAAACTTTAAATGGTGTCTTTCCATGCTTTTACAGCAAAAAGGGATATGTAAGCACCAAAGGGAAGAACATCTTGTCATTCAAAACAGTTTTGACTGAGCATACACCCTCAGACTAGATGCTGTCTTTCTCACTAAAAAGAATTCAGTAGTGATTAATTTAGATTATGAAGGAATGCCAGCATTTCTGCAGACTAAGCATTTGTAGTAAGGTCATATTACTGAGAGACACTTTTCAAAATAACTATGGTTGCACTAAGTGCAGAAATTGGCCAAAGGACACTTCTGTACATAAAAGAAACCCAAATAAAGCTTTCATTAGAAAGCTATACACTTCTCGTAAGCAAATTCAACTAACTTGATGAAAACTGAGTGCCATTTAAAACTAATTTATATTTATAAGATCCTTGAGGGGATACATATTTAGTGTACAGCACAGTTTTGACACTATCCAAATATTTGAGGGGAGCCCTTTCTCATTTTAAGGGCGACCTTAAAACACTCAAATGATGTTATAGGAATGCATATTCACTCCATATGTGAAAATAAAGAATGAAGGACCTGGCAATATGCATGCAAAAATGGTGACACCTCAAATCAGCCTCTGCTTTTGAAAATGTTTGTATATATATGATTGCTAAATCTGGTTGGGTAAATCTGGTTGGAACTGTAGCCTTGCTTATGTTGACTAGCATTTCACTCCGTGATAAACTTTTGTTTTTCAGTGGCATATCTACAATAATGAGCTGGGGGGCCAAGCACATTCTCAAGTCTTTGTTAGTCTGCTCTCTCAATCGAGACTTGGGCTAACACTTCTATGGACATATCTGAATGAAATTTGGGGCAGTAGAGATGAAGATCTGCCCTCTCAGGGAGCAGAGATCTGGCTCTATGTAAGCCATGCCATCTTACTTGAACACTGAGTGAAGGAATGTCCCTTCACTTCTTTCACTCACCAGTGCGTACTCAAATACTGAGAATAGGTTTACATGGTCTTTGCATGAAGACCTGAGTTTGCAGTGCCCACATTGAAAAATTACTGGCCACAGCTCCCCAGGACATTAGATGTCTCAGAGTGGTGCCCTGTTGAGACACTATAAAATGATGATGGATATCTTAGGCTTTTAAAATACACTTTTCTATTTCCATTCCTCAAATGAGTGTTGTAGTGATGGTGTAAAAAACAAACTAAGCAAAGAGAAACAGAAGAAACCAGCCCCACCTTATTCTTTGGCTGCAGAATGAGCAGTAGTTGAACCAACATAAACAGATTTTGCATGTTCCATCTTGTTGTAATACAGATCGTACCATGCAAATTATCTTGAAGCCCACACACAGATACACTAGTAAGAATATGGGAATTATCAACTGGGACAATCTAATCCACTGTTGCTGAATTGACTTAAAGCTTTCACAACTTTTAAAGAGTTTCTCAGCCATGAAGTGATGTTGAAGGATAAACTGCTGTCACATGATCTACACTGCAGTGTCTGTGTAGAATCCCAGAATACGTAGAATGTTTACTTGTACTGCATATATATTTATTCCCATCCTAATCCAGTAACCTTGTCATTTTTATTCAGTTTTATTATTCTGTTTCCAAATTTGCCTTTGAAGAACTTCGCATTTTAAAGAATATATATGTATGAAAAAGGTTGAAAGATAGGTTTTTCTTATCTGTTTGAATATTTTATCTTATTAACACTGTAGTCTTTACATTCCCTATAACTTCATAATTTAAAAACACTGCTGTTCTTGGCAGCTCTCCTTGTAGGTTCACTGTGACATTTTTATCTTTCAGTGTAGATTCACTCCCACTCAGACAATGTGGACTTTTTGAGGCATACTTGACTCATATCATTAACTCTAACTGTGAATTTTACACCATTTTATCCTCCATCATTCATAAATCCCAAATTAGATCACCCAGAACATGAATTTGGGTGAACAGAGGGAGTCAGATGCAGCTAAGCAGGGAGTGGTAAGGTGCAAGGTCTTGCCTCATCACTCCCTCACTGTACAAAACCTACATGGCATGTAGGAAATGATGTAATTGTGGGTGTGTATAATTTTCTACAGGTCCATGCCAACAGTAAACCAGTACTTAGGTGCCCAGAGTGCAATTTCAGTGGAATTTAGGTGCCTAGATTCAAGAGACTGATCCAGAAAACCCCGCCTAATTGTTTTGGTGCCTGAGACGCCAGAGGTGCTATTTTGGATCTCACTCTAAATTGCTGCCTAATTGCTCAGCAGTGCCTCAGCGTGTCTGCTGTGTAGCACCTCTGAAAGGTACCCTGCAGATCGTGCCTCAAACCCAAGTCACAACCGAGGACAGGGAAATTGGAAATGGATGAATTGTCCTTCTCTGAATATTGTAGTATTCCTCACTCACATCCATTTTCCAATGGGAGGTATGAAAGACATTTTTATCTTGTATTTGGCTCTTCTAAATTCCTCTTTTTAATTCCATTCCAGAGGACCTTGTTTCACAACAAACATAAGGCATTCTTCTCCATCCTTGTATTTTACATCCTTTACATAACCAGCAGTGATTATTATATCCTCCCTTTCTTTTGTGATTATTTAGCTGGACTATCTGTGGTTAACTTTTAACCTTCTATGATAAGTAAGTCAGCCCCTTCAGAGTTTGAATTGCTTTTCATTTTTTCTATGTATTTGCTATGTATTTGCTCTAATTTCTACAGATTTTTGCATAGCTGGCTCATGAAGAGCTAAATGCCTTCTTTCTCATGTTAGCTTAGAAGAAATATTTTACAAACCATTTAAATGATGATCTATATAAAGACCATAGTAAAATAAATATCCTTTCTCTGAGAGAAAAAATTACCGTAACTATATGCAGAAAACAAAATACACAGACTCTGAAGGAAACATATTTCAAGATCCAATATGTATTTAAAAGGGAGCCAGAAACATAATGGTGTAAGAGAGGAAGGTCTCTCTCAGACAGTGGTAGGTAACCTGAAAGTAGAAGAAAATGATATTAAAAATAAAATTGGGTGGGGAGTGTGGAGGGAAGAAAAAGGACACTGTAAAGGGCAATGAATGTTTGCAGGACTACAAACATTTGTACTGTCATAGCATAAGAATGGATCTGAAACGAGGATAGATAACTGAAAGAGGAAAATATAACCAGTAAGTGATTATGGGCACACTACAGTGCATTATCACTGGAAGGAAAAATATTAATTGATAACAGTGGTCAGCAGTACTAAAGCAGCTGTTCATTTCTGCCTGTTGCAATAACAAGGAGTAACTAGCAGGTTAATCCTGCACTTCATGATGAGTAAGGAGGGAAAAGTGCTCAAACTTTATACGCAGGAAACCATAGCAACTTGGGTTGAGTTTTTTTTGAGGAACAGTGAGATTACAGGGCAAATTCAGAGGAAAGAAAAAAAGATGATGTATCCAGCACAGCACACAATGCATCCAAGTCTAGAGAGTATATGTGAATAATGGCAAGAACTCAATGACAAGTACCTCTTTGTGTGCTAAAATGAAGTGGCATTTCTGTTAATATTCTGTTCTGCAAGCTAAATATACATACATATATATGCAAATATATCTCACATATATATTCTTATATATGCCTCTATGCTCTACATATGTGTGCATCTATATATATTTTATAGATGCACACATGTGTGTCTGTGTATATACTTTAAATATTATATATATAAACGTAACATTCTTGTTATCTAGATTTTTTTAGAATTCAGAAGCATTTTCATATATATTCTACCTCCCAAATATGCATCCTCATTTTTGATTTTTTTTTGATTTTTTAAATCTATTTAGAAAATTGTTTGTATTTTTCAAATGTAACCTTGGTTTATTTCCTGCCAGTAGATCAATCAGTTCCATTTAGCCCCTATTTGCTTTCTCTCTATTCATTTTTTTTGCACAACTGCTCACACTTGCTCACACTGTATGTATTTCAGCAACAGTAATTAATTAATTCAAAATATTCAACTGTTTAAATAGCATAAACTCAAGTGCAATTCTGAATAGGCTAAGACAGATTTCATCCATAAGACAAACTGAAAATCTAAACTGAGTATTGTACAACATGGGAAAGGAAGTTAAAATGAAACAGAGAACAGCCTGTGGAGTTAGAGGTATAATATAACTATAAATGAACTTTTCAATAAATTTCTCACAGTGGGTGTGCTTGGGTGCAAACAATTAAAGAGGGAAAACAATGAAGCTCTGAGAAGATGTTTTCTAGGTATGTTGAGTGAATATGTTCATCAGTTCTTTTGCACAGCTATTTATGAATAGAGCAAGGTAATATTTTTTTCAACATTTTTCCACATTGAAAGATCCTTGGAATAGCATTGGTCACTGATCAAAAAAATGTGTAAGCAGAAAACGTAGCAGCAGTAGGGAATTGGCACAGTCGTTGGGATACCACTACCATGAGAACCACAGGCAGAGCAGTGGATGAATCAAATTCTGGGCTTGATGTAACCCAGTGGCAGTATGTGTGCTATAAGTTTCTCTGTGGTATTGCCACACATTGCGATGTTGGCCATGTTGCCACTAGATACACAAGAATTTATTCTGAGGCCATGGTTCTAGAGAGGATTTCTCTTGGCATGGATTGTCTGTCTGCAATATGCAGCATGAGATTTCTAGGAAATCCTTTCACATGTGTTACAAGTGACACACTTGTGGCAATGCTCAAGCAGAAGAAGNTTAGCATGGATAATGTTGCACAGTAATAGCAGTGATGCTGGATACTATCTTCCTAGGAACTGCTCCTGGTTAATATATAAAATGAAATTAACCACAGTTTGAAGTAATGAGGAATTTACACTATGGCATTAAATTGGACATAACCAAATTTCTAGTAAACAGAGTTTTGTCAACATATTAAGATAAAATGCCAAAGTTGAAAAAAACACACCACTTCATTTGAGATGGAGATTCATTTTGGGGGGCAGTGAAAAGCATATTTGTTTTCAGTAGTGAAAATTAAACCTTAGACTAGTTCAAATAATTTTCCACAATATGACAAAGTAACTTCCCCATTATACAACCTAATATCTCAGGAAATCACAGAATGGTTGAGGTTGAAAGGGACCTCTAGAGATCATCTAGTCTAACTCCCCTCCTCAAGCAGGGACACCCAGAGCACGGGGCACAGGGGGGCATCCAGGTGTGTTCTGAAGATCTCCAGAGGAGGAGACTCCACCACCTCTCTGGGCAGCCTGTGCCAGGGCTCTGTCACCCTCACAGCGAAGAAGTTCTTCCCTCAGGTATTCATACATATTGATCAGATCCCCTCTCAATCTTCTCCAGGCTAAACAGGTCCAGCTTACTTAGTCTTTCCTCATAGAATGCTCACATTGTTTCTATTCTTACATTTTATTGTTAAGAGAAACCATGTTTGTATTTTCACTGCAGGAACTGGAATGTCTTGTTCTTCAGTAAGATCTCCCAAGAACTGTTCGTTTGGCAACTTCTTGGTCTTTTCAGCTAATGCACTAGTAAGATAAGAATAATCAACTTAAATATTTACACTGGACATTTCCAATGGGGAATTCCAATTTACAATGTTCCAAGGGGATGGAAAAGACACTACACCATGTACTGAAGTGTGTAACTTGAAAGCCTTTTAGCTGTTAATGTGCCCATTCCCAGCATGATACTGAAAAACCCTTAAGATCTTAACGACATACCCACATACCCCCTAAAGGCAGTCAGGCTTGTTGCTCTCTAGGTGCTGCTAATACAATACCATGGTGAGAACAGTAAATGCCGACAGTTCAGCTACTATGTATAGCACAGCCCTCTCTTTTACTATCTTCCTATTGCATACATATCACATCTTCCCTATAAGCAATTTAAAAGAGTTCTCAGCAGTGGACATTACGTCGAGCATTTCTAGAATTTTAAATTGTTTAGATCCAGGATAAAGACACCAAAAGCACCTTATTTTGAGGAGCTTCTTATTAAAATACAGCTCTCATAATAGGCACTTTCTAGTAGTTTCCAAAAACACTCTGTGTGAAGAAAATAGCTTGCACAGAGAAAACAGTGAACAACAGTGAGTGTTCATCACTCAGGACTCTTTGTAAGTTAAGAACGGCATTTTCAGGGCACCATACAAGTCTGGTGACATTCAGACTTTCCAAAGTTTATGCCGTGTATAGGATAATTTCTCAAGATGAAAAATATCGAAAATAGAATCCTCTGATACATGCTAGCACATTAAATCCTACTTGCTGTTAAATTTCTTTGAACAGATTTACCTGGTCATTACCTAGTCACCATGTAATAAATACATATGTTCTACCATACGTTACCTAATCTCACTCTCACTCTGAAGGAGTGTGTATACACCACCAAAGGTGCAATGATCTGTCCTGAGGCTGCTGCTTCAAAGTAGCCTGGATCATCCTGGCTGTGTAAGGGGGCTGAGAATGTTCAGTCAGTCTTGGGTCCTTTCCCCAATCTTTCCTGTTAATACAGTACATTTTGTTCAGAATAAAGTGAATGGAGTGTCAATTTAGCAGTGATACATATCATCTCATTTATTATCCAAGGCGTGGTATTTTCTTCCATTAAAGTCAAACCCTCCAGGGCTAACACGATTTTGTTCATACATTGAAATGGGTAATTTAAAAGTTACTGTCCAACAACCAAATGTTTTATTATGATTTGACCCTCCATCATGCAATATCCACAGTCATTAATCCAGAGTCTATTTGCCTGAATTCCTTTGTAAGCTATTTGACGTCAACTATTCCCCCTATATTACAGCAAACAATACAGGATGGTAACCTCAGGTAATACTTTCAGACTCGAGCCAAATCAGCCAGATTTGAAGAATTTATATTACTCTGAGTGAATTTTGATTTGAGTATCCAAAATTGTAGTTGATTTACCATGCTACACTGAGGGAGATGCTGGTTACAATTTTGTGTGCCAGGATGCCCTTTGGTTTCACTGATGCTATTCTTCAGGGTAATCTACACTAAAAAAAAAAAAAAAAAGTTTAAATTTTTGCTTTTACTTCAGGACAAGTTTCTTCCTAGGTCTGTTTTCAAGACAAATCCACTGTCCTCTGTACTTCGTACTTTGTTTAATCATAGAGAAAGACTATTAACCAGGCTTCTGACAGATAAGAAGGTCAAACTTGGGCAAAGATGAGGAGAAAGGACATTTTACTTTCATTATTTGGAGTACAAATTTATTGTATTTGTTGCAGAACATGTACAGATAATAATGAGTTCATGAAGTGACCCAAATTTAGTTATTAAAATCTAATACTTACGTAGAAATACAATACATTAAATTGACTACTCTCAGAAAATCCTACAACCACCCAAAGAAAAAAAAAAATCAGGGCCAAAATTTCATCTGCAATACTATCTATGAATGTGGCGTTGTTTTTGCTCTGTGGGAGTTTCCTTCTCCATATCAGAAGCTGTGATGCAGAACAGATGCTGAGATATGATATAGCCATCCCTAAATCCTTAACTAAGATCTGTGACCAGCTATACTTGCTCTATGTAGGAGGCTCAGTATGTGCGCATATATAGTTTCCTTACTCACATGCCAAGTCTTTGTCCCATTTGTATCCTCCAGTGACTGAGTGGTGGAACGGAAACTTCAACTATTCAATTACATACAGCACCCCCTCCAAAAAAGCCTCTCTCCAGAGTTCATTCTTTCCGCTAGATAGGGAAACCATAATCTAAATAAATAAATATTTAGATTAATAGTAAAATAGAGAAATTAATGAATTAATTAGTGAAATAGTGAAATAGTGAAATTAATCGCTGAATAGTGAAATCATAATCAGCTACTTTCTGGAGCCATGGGCAGTTATGCAAGATATATAGTTGCATAAAGTTTGTTCCTGTTTGAATCTACAAAATCTAGAAACTAGGTCTATTCCCAAAGCTCAAATTCCAGTATTAAAATAAGAAGTGAGTTGGAACAGGATCCACGATATTAATAAAAACGTGAGAACAGCAAGCATTCTGTGTTGCATCCATTCTCCCAGAGGTGCAATCAGTATGCTCAGCATAACCAGCAACTTAATATTAGCACAGGAAGAGGAAAAAGGGTTAAGGCATTTATACATGAAGTTGTTGTTCATAAGACACAGCTGGTTAACTTTGACACTCTTGCCTTGGATAGAGATCTAAATGTGAAGAACTATAATATACTAAGATATCCCAGCCTGAACACAATTAACTGTTCATCTCATGAAATATTTGCTTGCCCCAGTCTGGTGGTGATATTTTCACATATGACTGAGTCTCTGAAGGCCATATACTGTGACTGTTTTGCAAACATATGTTGTTTTTAATACGAAGCTGAAAGTCACTAGCAGGATATGGTTTATGCAACAAGCCTAAGTGAAAATAGATTTTTTTCAGGCAAAAAACTAATGCTGCTGAATTACTGTTGTTGTGTTAATGCTGATAATACTCCTGGTGATTTAAAGCATTAATCCATTATGAGAAAGATGGCAAAGTAAATAGGAAACTTTTAAAAACTCACTGAAACTCCATCTGAGAAAACTATGAAAGTCAGTTTAAGCATCTTTCCATTCAAAACAAAGGTAAATGTAAGGTTTTTTTTCCTCAGGAAACCATAATGTTTGGGTAGCCGAGGATAGAGGCGAGAAGTTTCAGTTCAGTTTCAGAAGAGGCAAGAAATATAGCTTAGGTGGAGAGGTGAATAAACAAGCAAGGCAATAAACAAGGCTGTATTGGACTCTCTCTCACTGATCCCATTTTTTTGCTAGTTGTTTGTATCAAAAATTATGTCAAAAGGATAAGAGAGATGTTTGATTGTTTAAGAAATGTGTTGAAGTTAAAGGTTCTTTGGTTGGACAGATAAATTTATAGTGGCTCCTTTCCTTTTCCTGAAAGGCTATTCTCTTCTAGACCATCTCTATGTTCCACTCCCTATACTCAGCTCTGGAGACAAACCTCTGGGATCTTTGAATTAATCCCCAAAGCCACGTATTTTAGACCTTTTCAGGTTAGTCTTTTGAGAACAAGTAGTAGATATCTACTAATAATGCACTAAGTTCCCTTGAACATTGCCACATAAGTCATTTGACTTGGTTATTTAGCTTTGTTTAGAGAAATTCTGAGACTAAAAAGCTGTTCTTCAGATCATCTAAGTGATATGTACCGTTTTCTCCAGCAAAGACTCAGTTTTAACCTAACTCTACCCTATCCCAACCTAACCAAGACTCTACCTTCACTCTCCCACTCTGCCCCACCACTACCTTCCGTGCTCCCCTATGTTCCCTTTACTCTACCCTTCCCTCTATTCTACACTAGCCACCACCTCCACCCTCGCTGCTGCTCTACCCCACCACCTGCCTTCCACCTTAGCCCCTACCTTCCAGCCTCTGCTTTACCTACTCTCCCCTCTACTCTACACTGCTGTGGCCTACCCTCTCTCTTACACAGGTGGCAGAAACTTTTGACCACTCGGTACAGACCTTAGGATGCACACTTGTATGAAAGTAGTTTAACGGTTAAGGTTGTACATTAATATAATAATAACCAGAAATATAATAAAATACAATAAAACGAGGTTCTTCAATTTATTCCTGGTCTCTATGATGGCATAAGTGTGATCAAGAAGTATTTTTCAAACAACAGTAAATACAAACATAAGTATGACATGAAAAGCTGCGACTGTGTGAAGACATACGCAATTTTTCCTGGCTTGCAAATCTATACCTTGCTTGCAAGGAGCCCTGTGAGCTGGAGCAAAGCCTAAGAAGTGGCTTTGGTTGTTTTAAAAGTCAACAGGTGGCAATAAGTTTAGAGATAATTAAAATGAGAATATATATTGGAAAAATAAATTGCTTATGCCTCACTAATGCACTTAGATATGATTTGCTTTTAGGTTACTCTGAAAGCTATAAATTGTATTTCTAGTGTGGAAAGGTATTTGCCTATCATTTTACTTAGCATCGTATTTTACGTTTTTTTTATTTCTTATTTTATTGGTTGTTATATGTGGCATTTCACAAGTACAGCACAATAAGTTCTCTTCTCAGAAAATTTTGCAATAAAAATCAAACCCTTAAGAAAAGAAAATCTGTCTTATTGTAAAAGAAAGGAGAAAACAACTACAGTATGATCAGCATTAGAGAAAGGGACAAAACTGACTGCGATATTCTGGGGAAAAAGCCCTGAAGAGTTATCAGGAAAGAATATGGGACCTCATACAAAAAGAATATGTCTCTGTCTCAATGACAAAAAAAAAAAAAACACCTTTTATGAGAAAAAAAAATCATGCAAGAGATAGATTCTTATATCTTGCATGCAGTAACCTTGGAAAAGGGACTTTGGAAGAGTGGTTGATAGAGACAGATCACTTAACGCAAATAATAAATTCAGTTGAGGAGAAACACTGATTGTTAGAATATGATTGACATGGGCTCTGGAAACAGATGTTCTCCTGCCCTCCCAGCTGGAGAGGCCAGCTGGGTGGAGCTCCTTTAGAAAACTAACTGCTGGTATTGTATGGCTGCATGAAGAGTGGACACACAGAGGTAAATTTTCAAAGCAGTGTGTTTATTAACTACCCATTGACAAATACAAGCAATTGTTCATGCACCTCCCGCATGCCCCTTTGAAAATCTACCCAGTTTGTCTGAGATGATTATATCTCACCATTTATGCCAGAAAAGGTAGCTTCCAAGATAGAAGTGGGCCTTTCTTGACAATGGATAAAATGGGTGATCTCAGGAACTCTTTGCCTTTTTGAAAAGCTGTGTGAGGTCTCCCATAATACAATTCACATTCAATTTAGTTTTTTTTTTTTTCTCTTAGCAAGATCAAAGAATTTTTTCTTATGTCATCACACATGACGTGTAATGAAAGCTTTGAGAAGATAGAAGTGACAGTTTCCAGCTTGCCCCCTATCTAATTCTGTAGCTTTTCAGCATTCTCATTTATATAGAGTTGAAGCAGGGGGAATGATTAAGAATACTTCACCTGGCAATCCTTGAACATACACTATTGTGACATGAGAACAAACATATCCTCTTTATTACTATGCTTTATCCATGTATACTTGCCATGAGGAGATCAGCACTCTGAGTGTTTCTTCATTCTATCCACATCTACTTTGCAAAGTGTTTGACAAAGTATGAGCTGGTTATAAATCAAGTAAGTGAGAAGTATTTTGGATCCCATGCAAAAATCTCTGTGAAAAAAAAGACACACAGCAAAACAAGGTCAACTTGAATTTTCAGATCATTCCATTAGCATGTGTTTAGGCACTTTGTTGTCTGAAAGCAGACTGTGTGTCTGGAACTTTGTAACATCAGTTTATGGTTAAGTCCCACATGAAACATCACACTTTCATTATTTAAGGGGTTGATATTATTCAATGTGTTCTTCTTAGTGTGTTTTTGTTTTTGTTCCTGGATATTTCTTTATGGTGTGCAATGGATTATAGAAGATCATATGTAGCAGAACAACAGGTATCAAAGAATGAATGTGGTCACCATTTAAAATCGTGTACTACATGGAAACATTGAGTAGAAACAAGTCTTTTGCCTCTGTGTATGCTCTTTTTATTCTTGGTATCACAGGAAAATTAATAATGAGGTTTTCACAGCATTCCTTGGTTTAAATGTGATTGATTCAGTTATGTATTTTCCCTTTGGTTTTCTCTTTCGTTAATTCTGCTGATGAGGTTGCTGGTGGCACAAATAAGTTCTCAGGTATGCAAATTTACATTCTTCTGGGTACTTCTTGGAATGATATATTCATTGCATTTGTATTATGTGCAATAAAACGAATATGAGGAATTGTATCAGCAAGATATAACTAAAAAAAAATACTGCATATATTGTGTAAATACAGTAATTTAAACTGCAACTTGGATGGAGACTGTCTGAGATCAATATTATATTGTATGTCAAGTAGGTATTTATATTTCTATTGAAAATGTATACATATAAGTTATTTTTCTTTGAAAAATCAGAATTTATATCCTGTGGCAAATATAATATTGAAAATTGACATTTTGCCTCATCCTGAGATGAGGAATCAAATACTGGAACTTTCAACTGAAAGAAAATAATGATTTGGGAATGCCCAGACAATTGGCTTTGATTTTTTAATAAAATTCAAATACCTTGTTTTCTACAGTCACAAGCCTTTGTATTGCCTCAGTTTGATAATCTCTGTCTTTCTCAGATGTTCTAGTATTACAGAAATATAGTTCAAATTCTGCATGGCTCTATTTTTTCCAAGTCAAGTTTTCTGTTAAGTCTAACAGACGGGAAATTTGAGAACATGATGGGGATAACAAGGAATCACGCAGAAGAGATAGTTGTGTACCTGAGTTACAGCAATTAGGAACCCTAGGGTTACTTAACTTCTCTTACTTTTAAAATACCTCAGGAAAACAAAAATGGGAAAATCCTCAACTTTTATATTGAAAAGTTCAATCTGAAAGAAACAATATTTTTAGCGAAAAACATCGCTTTAGCGAAAAACATCCCTTGCTTGGTTCAGAAGTTTATATTGCTTGCAGTAATATGTTGGTGCTCAGAGAATGCCAATTACACCTCCATATCAAACCACATCACAACCTGCATTTTACAAAAGATACATTGTCATGGATTTTCTGGTTCTACGCTTTAAAATGTATCATAGGAATCAAAAAAGTCACAAGAAAAAAATAGGCATTTCACACAAAGTTATCATTTCTTGTCTTTCAATGCCACCAGATACTAGAATGGATGGAGTTAGGAATATAAAAGCTGGTTTTGAGGTAGATTGAATTCTCTTCAGTTCTTACAGAAAAATCCCATAGCAACAGTGAAGGAAGGAATAATTTTTTTTCTGGCAGGTTCATGTGTGAAACAGGACAAGGTTGCTGATGCTCTAGGACTTGTAATCCTAAAAGCTGGGGAACATGGTCACAGAGCTACTAAAAGAGGTTGGACATGGTAAATTTATTTTCTAGATACTGTTACCTTCTTTTATAATGTGAATAAAACAAAGAGGAAGAAAGAACTTTTAATGATTTCTAATGTTATTGTATTTAAAACTAATATGATTAGACTTGGGAATGAACATAACCAGACCCTCTTAATTGTCTCTTTCCTACTTCTCCTCCTATAAAGCTGTTTCCAACAACCTTTCTTTGCAAGTTAAAGTTTCTTTTACAGAAGCTAAATCGAGAATCATTGGACAGCTCTCAAGTCCACTTTTTTTTTTCCAGTTCCTCTATAAAAAGAAGCCTAGCTGCATAATTTGACATAGCCTGAATGTCAGTGCAAACACCCCACAAATACTGTGTGACTGTTTAAGCTAAGAAACATAGAGTGTACTTTGAAAACTTTATTAGTGATCTTTCACTCTCAAGTATTTTTATAAACTGTTTCCCAGTGAAAATGAGATGGTCCCTTAAATTGAAAAATGATTAATTACACAAACTATGTGACAGAAATGTTTATCTTTTTAAAAGAAAAACATTTACAGAGTGATTTCAGTAGTTTAGAGTACTGAAAGATAATTAATAGTTTGTTGCTATTCTATGATTTTTCAGTGAGATAATCCATAGCTGGTGGTATGGGGAATAGCTTCTATTTCTCAGTTCACAAAACGCAAGGAACCTCCACTGAGTGGTTTATCTTAATAGCAGACATCTGTCTGTTTCTCATTATTCACATGGTAAGAAGTAAAGATCTTTGTGTTGCTTGTGATAGCCTAGTGTGGTAGCACATAGTCTTAAAGTAACAGCAGATACAGAAGGCGAGCTTTAACTCCTTATGTATCCACAGTTAATGCGCTATGCTCCACAGAGTTTCCATCTGGAAAATCCTGCAGACTCATGTGTAATGCTGTTGTAAAGAAGCTCTTGGTAGAAAAGTTGCACTCTGCTCCAAAAAGCTTTGAGAGACTAACTTTCCTGGGAGGCAATGGGGTCCCAGCAAGTACTGTAGCCTCCTGTGGTATTGTGGGTGAAAAGTTGGACCTCCACAATCTGGGTGAAACAGCAAATATCTGGTCATAGCGCTGGTCCAATAACAGTAAAATTCAAAATCCCAGCCTTGCAATCTATGACGGGCTCTGGTCTGCCAGGACAGGCTCCAGAATGCCTTGCCTGAAGGTGACACCGTGTGCATTCTTCTTCACCAAAGCAGGTAGGAAAAAAATATTGAAAAATAACAATTATTTTGTCAATATGTTTCAGCACTTGCCTTTGCCAGGCACTAGAAGCAGGGCAGTATATACAAGTTACCTCAGTCTGGTTGCCAGTGTTCAGCATGACATGTCTCCTGATCTGCTGGTGGGAGGGGAGCCCTGAACACAGCCCTCACATATTGTGTTCATGCTCATGTATCTCCTATCCTGACTGGGGCTGCATCTAGCCACGCTGTAACCTTAGGTCAAACAATGGAATTGGCTGAGACTCCTTTGAAAAATGTCTTACAAATTCCAGGGGAGAACATAATGAAATCATATAGGGCCAACTGCGTTACAAAACCATTAAGGGCATGTCAGATAGTTTAAAGTAATGAACAAAAATGTCTGGATATTAAAGACAGAGAGTACAGAATGATACTCAAAGAATTAGTGGTCCGCTCTCAACCAGATGACTTCATGCAGTGCTGGTAACATCTTTCATGTAGAAATGGATAGCAAAATAGAGTTCAGAAATGAACATCAAAAATAATGAGAGGTTCAAAAGCTTTCTCTATGAGGAACTATTGAAAATATTGAAACTTATGAGAAAGCTGAAAAATCAAAGGAGACAAGATAGCGATGACGATGAATGATATTGAGAAAATAAACCATGAGCTCTCATTTAGTCTTATACAATAAAGGAACAAGGGGCATTCAATGAAAGACACCAGATTTAACACCTATTAAAGAAAATACCTTTTCATTATTACCTTGTGAAAATCACTGCAACAAAATGTTCCTGAGGCCAAGGGCTTAGCAGGAGTCCAAAACGAGTCCATCGTCATACAGAACATCTGCAAGGCTCATTTTAGAGGGAAGATAAGGCTTCTGTGACTGATGGCTTAAAAAAAATCAACCGAAGAAACTTTTCACTTTGCAATGACAGTTACTTAAATCAAAGATGTCTTATAAGCTCTCCCAAGAGATTCAGTGTTGCTCATTAAGGCCTGACATAAGGTGGTTCTATTATGTTTCTATGGAACAATTTTACTATGGAACATGGAATTAGCTGTTCACTGAATGATCAGCCAGTGGGTCTTAAGAAGTTAACACCTCTCAGGTGGAAGTTGATGACCTTCATGTAACATTCAGCAACCAGACTTGGTATGCTTCTGGTCTGGCATAAAATGGAGCTTAAGAGAACCTGTTTTCAAATTATACTTTGGTAAACCTAGGAACATAGCTAGAGCTCCTTGCAGGTTACTTCAATCAGACGGATGTGATCTTCGCACCCTGATGGCAGAAAAAGTGTTTGCTCTGTCTGTCTCCTCCAAATCCACCATTTTCTTCTTCTCATTGATGTCAGTTTAAAAATACTGAATTCTAACTCAGAGAAGTTCTGAGTTAAAAAATCAAGTATAGACTTGTTTATAATAACTATGTACTCACTAATACATCTATGTATATATGAGTGCATGTGCATGAATTTATGAGTGTGTATACATATTCATGCACACTGAAGACATATCTACAGAAGTTTACCCCCAGAGCCTCCGTGCCTCCATTCTGACAACACAAGCATGACTTTGAGGATGTTTGACCTCTCTGCGAAGAGCAAGTGAGGACATACATCTTTGTTTCACTCCACTTGGAGAGACCACAGCCTGAGCCTGAGACAGCCTAGCGCTGGGAAGCAAAACCTGCCTCAACAGGGCAGCAGATTGAGGCAAATATGATCTCAGGCTTTCTGTGCAGCCCGGGTGGAGGTGGTCGGGCAAGATGAGTGACCCCGTGTGTGCAGGAGGGCAGGAGCCCTTCCTTGCAGAAGGGGCTGGGACAAGTCAGCAAGGAGGACTAACGTGCCTGTATGACACCCTCAGCTGTCTTTGCCTGCGCACACGTGCAGAATGGCCTGCTCCTTGCTGCTGCCCGGACAGCCATGGCTCCGCTGCTGCTGCTGCTGCTGAGGCAGCTCTAGAGCTGCCGGCCCAGAGCCAAAGGCTGCCTCAGGGCCCACCGCCCCCGCCAGGCTTGTCCGCCCGCATGGCAACGGGCAGTAAGTAATAGGCCAAGATCTACCAAGGTCTGCTATCACTTGCATTTCATAAATTTCAAGTGTGCAGTATAAAGAAAAACTGAGCGTCTGTCTAGCTTCCCGACTCAAGTCTACCTCGTCGAGACAGATGTGCTGTATCAATCAGATCCGTGACAAGCAGGAGAGTGCTCTGCTCACTCTCTGCACAGGCACCCCAAAGACTGAACTTTAATGACCAGAAGCTCCTTCAGAAGCTTTCTGAAGATCAAGTGTCTACCTGAGCATGGAACTGCAGCTAAAGGAATGTATTTTGGTAAGATGCTGAACATCAGCTCAGTATTAAAATTGTTTTAGCAATTTGTAGAATGACTGTGCTTGGCATTTGTAGACAGAAACCAAAGAAAGACAACTGTAATTACTGCATCATCCCTAGTAGAACGGGGTACATTGTAGAGACATGCTAGATACTTAAGAAAGGAAACAAAAGGTAAACCATGCAATGTACTGGAATTAGTAAAGTTCCCGGTATTGCATCCCCTGAAATTCATCAGATAATAGCTAGAAAATTAGGCCCTAGGGAAAGGAAAGAAAGAAAGAAAGAAAGAAAGAAAACATAGATATCAGCACAATCCTGCGTGTGTTCTCAGGACACAGGGTATTCTCAGGTATATGAATATGGAGGCTACCCTCCCCGGGTGGAGTTTGGACTTTTCTAGTGGCAGTACAGTGGTGGTGATTTTCTCTCTCTCTTTTTTTTTTTTTTTTTTTTCACTACTTGTGACCCTGAACGCAAAGGTTTAGCGCCTTTTCCCTCTGCTTGCTTTTTAAAATAATTCTGCATATTTCTCAGACAAAGGCCATGTCATTGGAATGTATGACAACACACTAAAGCTAAGTTTATCAAGACAGAAGATGCATGAGTTTGAAAAATTAACCCAGCACTGCCTTGGAGGCAGTGAATAATTAGTTTAACCTGGCAATGAACAAAATAAACTTAACCACAGAGATAGCTAGTGTTATCATCTTATGTTTTTATAATGTAGTAAGGACACCAGGTTATCATGATTGTAGCAGCAGGAGAGTTTGTAGAATGAGCTCATGCATAAATAGTTGCTCCAAAAACACTGGGAACATTTATGAGGCCCATTATTTATCATTAATTATTTAACTACAGGTCCCCATGTGGGCCGTGAAATCCTGCTGATTTACTACTTATCAGGAATAAAATATCATTTACAACTTTGGGTTTTCATGATTTTCCTTTTGTCATAGTAAATAAACTTAACTAATAAGACTGCTTCCTTTTCCCTATTTAACTGACGACTGGCAAGTGATCTACTATGAGACAAACTATAGGATAAGTGAAAAGCTCTGTGTTTTTATGAAGTCTCAGATTATTTGCACTAGATTTGAGAACTCAGCAAGAGAACAGTATTTGCTTACATTTACAGGGTATTTGTACAAGGCCAGATTTTTGAAACTGCTCAGCAGCCACAATTGAAGCCAGATTTTTTTTTTTTTTCTGAGGAGCGGTTTCAAATTTGCCAACTAATTGAAGTTATTTTGGTATCTAAATGAGACCCAATAGCTAAATCCCCATTTCGGCACCACTCTGATCCTCAAAATCCCAGCTCAGCTGCTGTCTAACCCTTTAGGTGCCTCAGTTCTTCCAGCAAAGTCCCTAATGATGCCTGTAATTCCACTAGGGAGCACATACGGAAGGAAATCCTAATGTCCTGAGACAGCGTTCAGCCCTTCCACATGCTCCAGCTTCAGCGGGTTTTGAACACGAGGTAGTCCTCAGCACATCCTTTGGCTGGCTTTCTGACAAGGCAAAACCTGATGAGTATTTTCAGACTCCCTCTGCAGTACGATGCCTCAGGCACCTGGCACCTGGAAATAAGCCGATGATCTGCATGTTTGTACATGTGTGCATGCAAATTCTGTTAGCCCAAAGCCCAGAGGCTGGTGTCCTCTGCAGACTGAACATAGGACACTGAGCATTGCTGAATTTGGGCACAGTGCTGGAGTACTGAGCTCAGGGCTGCACCCAGCCATAACATGAATGTGGGGGCCACCCTGCCCTGGGAGCACACCTATGTGGTGCTGAAGTGCTTCTATGGATTTTAATGCATATATACACCTGGCTGCAAACTTCTACTCGCCCAAGAGGGTGTTTGAACAAAGATCATCCAAAGCAAAACATCTTTACACTTAAAACAGGCTCTTCTAATCTGCTTACAATGGTCATGGTCTCTTCAGTTTATGAATTGGGCACGTTTTCCTTTTGAGGTTCAATTTTGCTTCCTTAGAGCACAAGAGTATGTATTTTCTGGCCCAAACACTGTGTTTAAAATTGTGGTTTCTTCTAAAATTATTTCATTTATATAAATATATAAAAAATAAAATGTAAATTTATAACATACACTATATATTACATTATGTATTATTATATACACACATTGCATGTTTCTGTATTTACACACACACGTATGTTTAATAATGATTGAAATGAGATGGTATATGATTCTTTGCCATTCTGATCTGTCAAGTATTTACTTTTTTTTTTTTCTTTTTCCTCATGCATGGGCAGTTTGTATTCCAATTTTTCAAGCAGAACTTCACAAATCTTATGTTGACTACTTAGTATCTTGACCTAAAGTTAAAAAGTTTCATGTAGTAATCTCAAGAAATCACTTGTATCTGGAAATATAGAAATCAAGGAATTAAATTGATATTGTGTTTTGATATAGTTATTCAAATATATTTTTAAAGGTTCTTTTTTAGATTAGTAGATATAGTTTGTATTAGATCAGGTAGACTTCTGCAGCTGACTCAGTGGCGTATTACAACACTAAGAAATCAGAAAATAACATTGCAAAAATAACTGTCTACTTGTTTAGGATATTTAGTACTTGTAAAATATGTTACTCAGAACATTTTTTTTTTCCATTCATGGATGATGTTTTTAAATCTAATTTAATTATATACCTACAGGAGGAAATGGCAGGATTTAGATAATTGCACCCAAAATGTCATGCTTAGGACTAATTATGTGTATAAAATTGGATGCTGGTTTGGGCCTTCACCAAAAATGTGCACATATGTGTTATTAGGTTCATCTCTAAAAATACAGTGAACATTGGCAGTACTCGCTCAAAGGAAAAATGCGTAGGCACACCGTACTGGAAGATAAGATTTTTACAAGGAGACTTTAATAAAATAAACATTCCTGATAATTTTACTGTTGCACTGAATCTATTTTCCTACTGTCGATAGGAAAGTTTTGGGTCCCCCTTTTTTCTGCTAAATTCAAAATGCAGACACAGCTCAAGGTAGGCGTAACCTTCTATATATCGGGCTTTAGCAACTTGTAAATGCAGCTTTTTTTTAGCCCTTTCCTACTCACATGCACACTGATGTGGGTACCTCTTTCTTATTACATGTGAAGACACACACAGAGTCTATCCCTGTAGAGTTTCTCCTCCCACCACAGTCAAATTGATGTGAAAGGTCTTGCAAGTGGGTTATTTAGATCTTGATATTCGATTCTTGCTTTCAGGAATGTTGGGTATAAATCTCTTGGCACTTTTCTTTCTACACTGCCCACTAACATTTTCTACTACTTCTGTCTGTCCTTTGACATTTCTTGGAGAGCTTAGGCTGAAAGTGCTAATTATTAATTTAGGGCTAGATTCTGGCTTCTATGGCCAGAGGCATGCTGGAGGGAATGGAAAGGGACTCAAATTTGTCATATACAGAGACCCATGTTCATCCAGTCTGTGCTTATTTTAGGACGCATTCGTGATTCTCTAATCAAAACTTTCCACATCACTTATGAGTTTAAACTAGAAATAATAATACTAAAAAATAATAGGCTGTTAAAGCTTGAAATCATTATTTTCAAACATGCAAGTACATTTACTCAATTTGGACGATGAATTGTGTTCACCACGGGCTTTTCTCACATCACAGGGGGAATTTAGCTCTGGGAAACAAGTACTTCCTCATCTTGAAGCCCAGTAGGGCTCAATGTTGTCACATTGTTATAATAGGCTAACTGAGGCATAACAGTGAAGTGACTTGCCTAAGGTCATGGAACAGATCAGTGGCAGAGCTATGAATCAAACGCAGGGTGATTTAGATCCCTGCAAAATGCCTTGCTCCGTAAGATTTTCTTTCTCCTTCCGGTCAAGTATAAATAGTTTAGGCTTTCTCTGCCAAGCCAAAAGTTCTCAACTTTATGTTTTATATTAATAGATTCCCTAGATAATGCATATTCACTGACCTGACTCAAAAATGAAAACTTTCATGGCAAACAGAGAATGTTTTGTCCTTATTCAACGCACTCCTTGAATTTCTTGTAACTTCACCAAGGATTCACTTACACATTTTCCCAATCCTTCTTATTCATTAGGCAGCCAATTCTGGTTATTTCTCTTGTCTACAAGCCTCTTTCTCCAGCTGTGTCCTTTCCTACTACTCTGCTATATTGATTACTCTTTCCAGCTGGCAACTTTTCCTGTAACTGTCTCTTATCTTCTTTTCCAGCCACACCCTTTATGCATGTTGTAGAAGATGAGAGATTCTGGTTATGCACAGATAATAAATTGTGAGAAAATTGTACAAAAGCAACCAAACAAGAACAAAAAACCTTCTAAATAAGCCTTCTGGATTTTTCTACCTCCCTCTATATATTTTTCTCAAGATCCATGTCTAAAGAGATGTCTAATGAAGAGTTGGTTGAGATAGTGAAGATGAGAAACTAAATGGTGTATTTTTTGTAATAACTCAAATGGCAAGTGTTTATACAGTTTATGTTTGACAATATTTTCTTTTTCTCCTAGCCTTATGAACAAGCTGGGGATGTGGGGCCTGCATAGCACCTACTGAGAATTTTACTTAAGATAAATATGAAAAAAAAAGATGCAATTTAGTGACCTATGAAGGGAAAGTGGTTTTGTTCGAAAGCTGATGCCATCAAGAAGTACAATATGTGAATATTTCATCTTCTTTCTTGTAGTAGAAAATGGATCCTCAAGTGATAGAAGGAAGAAACACCCAGAAGCCTAATTTAAAGCCTAGTCATTATTAGGAGCTAAGAGTAATGATGGTGTCTATTTTTTAAAGAAAGAAACGTATATAAACAAAATCTCAAAGAAGTAAAATAAATATATAAATAAATAAAAAGAGTACCAGAGAGATGCCAATTTTTAATTCAGCCCCTCCTCCCTGGGTGAGGTGGGTTGGGACATCTGAGATCAGCAAACGCCACCAGAGCAGCTTTGACAAAGACCTGTGTGTTACCTGAATGGTGAACGTATTTCTGGGATGGAGAGATTAGTAGACAGTGCACAGGAGCTATAATTGCTCAGTTATGTTTGAGGAAGCACAGACAAATTTCATGTTTGGTTTGAAATCTGTTGGTCATTTTGTTTGTTTAGCAGTTTCCAGCTGCCTAGGCTTCTAACTAATATAAGTACTTTTGTTTTGTTTTATTTTTTTGTCAGCACAAACTAACATTATGCTTTGATCCCTGTTATCAATAAAACGTAATGAATCTTAGATCACTTGGAAAATTAAAGTAGAATTTTGCTAACTGGAAAATAAGGCTGATGATAGGAACCAAAGCAAACTGTTTATATATTTAGTAGAGTTGACTTGAAGTTGTAAGGCCTGTGATATTTTGAAGCCTACTTCAGTGACTACATCTTTCCTGTTGTGCTAAATCCATAGTTATAGACAGCAGAAACTCCTTAAACTGTTATTTCTTGGTTTTAAAAGGACAGGATTTAACAGGTTTTTAAGAGATTTTTACAGGACAATTTCATAGATGGGATTTTGGGAGTTGTGGGACTGTGAAACTTTGTCAAAACAAGGAAATCACAGAATACGTCCTTACACACTGGTGAAAAATAGACGCCTATTAGACAGCAAGATTTTGTGTGCTTTGTACATACTCAGCAATGTTTAAAATTTCGTATTCCCAAGCAGACAAAGAATGAGGAGTATAGTGCTCATCTTGGTGAAGTTTGCCGTTGTTCTTACAACCTAAGCCAAATACAATTATTGACAATTAAGCACTAATGAGACCATAATTTTTTGTTCTGCGTATTTTGTTTGTGCTCAGAAGCTGCTTAGGATGGAAAGTGTATAGAGGTATCTATGCCTGCTGAGTAAGGTTCTCAGAAAATGCCCCACACACTGGACAAAGGGAATACAATTGCACCACTCTAAAGAAGCTCCAAGAACCGCGCTTAAAGCACAGTTTTGATGTGATCACTGGGAACATACTCTTTGTATGTACAGACCTCACATAAGATACTCTGTGCTGTGCAAGATAGGACCCATTCAGAAACTTCTGAATGAAGTTTTATCGTCTCCAAGTTGCACTGAAATGATTCAAAACTCAACTAATCCTTATTCTAATGTTGGTGAGGGTCCCAGGTGCCAATGCTCTAATTTTTACTGCTTGCATTGCTTAATCATTGAACAAATCCCTGTTGGCAGAAAAATCTGTTACATCATTTTTGTTAAACTTCATCTGTCTCAGAATCACTGCTAAAATAACCTATGGAGAGGAGTTCTCTGATATGATATGCTCAATTCCACCTGCATTTGAAGAAATATAAATTAATTGGCTAGATTATCATAAACTTTTATATAGTGTGAACGAGATTACACTATATCTGTTGTTTTGAGGGGCTGTATTGATTCAGAAATATATTTTGAAGACTAGTTCTTTCAAAATTAAGGGTGAATTAGGAGCAAGATCTACTAAAAACTACAAAGAAAAGTTCAGAATATCAAATTTTTCATATCTTTCATCAAATCACTAAACATTTTAGTTGATTAGATCCTCCAAATGAAGGAAAATATCTTTTTTCTTCTTTTTTTTTTTTGGTTAAGAAAACATATTAAATTAAAAGTTGGGTTGAACTGAGAATAAGTGTTCTGTTTTGATATTGCAGTTTAACCACCAAAAGGAAAATAATCATTTATTCTTGTGGCTTTAAGGCCTCTCATTTTTGCAGACTGCTCTCTGGTGTTCTGTTTCTGTAGAAAAGCCCTTTGCCTAGTGTGGGATATCTTGCAGCATAATAAACAAATAAAAAATTAATGCTCAGAATTCATGCTTTAGCTCCATTCCTAACTATAAAGTTCTCCAGATGTGAAATGTAGACAAGCCACTATTTGTACCAGGACTTCAGTTTCTCATGCAGAGGGACTGACAAGTCTCTATGCCTGAAATCCCAGATGGTTTCTCTGGACTTGCACTGAGTTTAAACAAGAGGAAAGCAGAAAAAAAATTAAATTGCAGGGAGTTTTCTATTCCCTAAGGAATAACAGTAATAGAAATAGCAACAATGATAAATTAGACTCTCCTAGTGCCATGTTGGGCACTGGCTGAGCATATCCTCTAGAGATGCCAGTAAAATATGGTATTTACATCATGTTACAGTGAGGAAAGTAGTAGATATATTTTCTTTAGAATAAAAGAGGTTGTTTTCAACCTACATATATATGCAATTGATACCTCTTGCTCAGGTGGCTTCCCTGATTTGCCCACTATGAAGCCTCCTCGCAGACTTACTGTTGCCTACACCTGGAAGCCTCTTCCCCATCTCTTCTCACTGTGCCTATCTTCCTGGACATCTGCATTCGCTGCTCTTGTATTCAAGCTAGAGCTCAGTCACCTAGGCCCATCTCTGTATCACAATCTTTCCTATGCAGTTCCAGCTTTGTTTTTCTTCATTCTTCATACAAGTTTATTCATGGGTTTGGCCATAACTAGCTCTTGTAAAAGATATAAGAGGCAAATTGTGAAATATCCATAATTATACTGCACTTAAAAAAAAAAAAGCTGGTTTTGCTGCAGCCCTAACTATTTAGTAGGTTTGTTTTCTGTATAAACTTAAGATCTCTGTATTTTGGCAGGAGTGAAACAGTGAGAAGAATTTTGTCCTTCATATGTCTGGGTGAAAACTGCTCCTTACAGCTCCCCATTTTCTTGTAAAATGTCTGCCATTTTACTAATTTCACCTCTTGGTTTGTATATTGGCTAATTAAGGGGAAAAAAATGTTCCAGAGGGATCATATCAAATTGGTGTTTGATGAAATTGGGGGATAAAAAGTGTGTTTCCTTATCTTACAAGAAGCAGGTCAGGTGTAGTGAAGGAATAAAATGCAACATCCAAAAGGAAGGTAGAGAAAGGTGTAGTCTGTTTCTGTGATAGCCTTGAAGCTTCAGAGCAGTCTTATCTTGCCAAAGCACGGTACTCCTTGAGTTGTACCTACACAGCATGACCAAGCCTTGGCATTCAAAGTTGCTCTAAGCAGGGAAGCTGCCCTTTTTGATTTGTTAAATGTTATGCCCTTTATATTCTCCTATAAATAATTGACCAAATTTTAAAAGGGAAATGATTTTTGAACCAGGAAAAGAAAAAGAAATAAAAATCCTGGCAAGAAACAAGGAGGAGATTAAACTAGGAGTCTGCAGAGCTATGATTTATGAAATGCAGTTAATAATACTGCATCTTGTATGAACATGTTGTTGACTGACTGGCCTCCCTGGGTCTGAGTAATATTCTGTTTATATCAGACACTACTGTTCCTGGGAGACCGGGGGAGTGCTTTTCTGCACTGTGAAAAGTAAAACATGCCAAATAATTACAGTAACGATGGAAAGAGCTGGGGACGCAATGTAAAATTTCATATTAAATCAAAGTCAAAGTGCCTCTTGGCCTGGCCTTCTAATGCTTTCTGCAACCGTAAAATTTGGCTGCAACAGTGCAATACAATACTGGTGAGAAAATGCAAAGGTTATTACCACGCTTCCTTAAAAGACAAATTTTAAAGCTGGACAACCAATGTATGTAAAGTGATGGCAATCTGTTTCCCTAAACAGCAGAAAAATACAGAAAACCAAAAAACAAACAAACAAACAAAAACCCAACTTGAAAACCGCTATGATTATGAAATGGAGAATGCCTTGTTTATATAAATGGTGGAGAAAACCTAAAATGTTTCACCTGGCAAATCTCCCTAAAGGAGAAGGTCCAGGGACTGTTTTTTTCTTGTCTGCCTCTTGGCAGGAGATTTGCTGGCTCTCATTTTGCATCATGGAGATTATACTTTATTTTAACAGAGGCCACAAGGCAGCCCTGCTGGTAAATATCATACCAATTTCATCTTCTTTATGCACCTCACAAGGTGCACACAAATTAGTAATCAGAATAATGAGTTCAAAGTTCCCGAGGTCCCTGACCTTTCTTTTTTTTGCGTTCTCTGGCCTCTCCTATGGCTCAGACAGCCAGAGACTGTTCCTCCCCTCCCTCATCCACTCTTTAATACGAAAAAATTGCCTAGAAAAATGCTGTTACGTTTTCTCCTGAAGGTAATTATCTTGTAAAGCAGACTTAAAGACACTAGAAAGCTTAGCTACTGCTCGTCTTATTTACCTTTTCTAAGTGTATGTATGTGCACATACAGGCGTAGGAGATTCTGATCCTCTTTCTGGATAACAGAATGGTCCTGAATGAGAAAACAGGTTTCAGGAGTTCAGTAGTTTTGAGCAGAAGTAATCTGCAGCGGTACTCTCTCCATCACCTCTTTTCTTCTTTACCTTCAGTGGCTCTGCTACTGTCTCAGTAAATCTAGACAGTTGATATAAGTAATCAAAATACAGTGTTTTTTTCTGATAAGCAAAGTCAAGTAAATCAAAATTTGTGCTTTATTGAACCACTTAAAGAAGTTTCAGAGATCTTGTGTGAGTGTTGCTTACCCTGACCTCTTAATAGTATATATTTTGCCTGAAGCAAACATGCTAACACTTTGAAGAAAAACATTCGCCTGTTATTTTAAAGATACATCCTCTTTGAGCTCTGGCAGGCTTGTCAACCTCCCAGTGCACACTAACATACCTCTTTATCTAGTAGCTATAAATACAGAAACCTTGCTAGCTTCAACAGTAAATGTTTGAATATTTTTGAAACGTATGGAGCTGATATTTGCTACTGGTTGTGGAAGCTTATGTGAAGTCAGTGTGAAATAGTGCATTAGTTAAACACAGTGTGCCAAAAATAATGGCAGTTTTGAACAGCTTGGTATTCTCCGTATAAATACTGAAAGGTGCAACTGCTGCAGAGCCTCTGTTTTACCTCATAACTTTGATGTGCAAAAAATAATATCTGCTGATGTGAACAGGCCTTCCAGAGGCATTAGGAATTTGAGCTAAAAGTTGGGTAATGAGTTGATAATGACAGGCTTAACAGACCATCGTAAACTCAGATAATCATATCATCAGCAATTTGCATTTGTATTTCTTGGTTATTGTGAAAGATAGATAAATAAATATGCTTTGAGTTACTGCCATGCACTGTGTGTGGAGACCAAAAATTAGTACTTTTTAATGTATTTACTAGATTCCTTAGCTGTCTACAGACACATAGCAGACACAGTGTAAATTTTTTCCTAAGACCTGAACAGGACTTTGAGAAAAGACATTTAAGGGACCAAAGATGTTGTTCAAGGTGTTTTTTCTGAGACTTACTTTTTACTATTATATTAAAACTTTGTAATTTTTTGTAAATAAAACCAACCAAACAAACATTAATTATACCAAAAAAATGTGGATAATATAAATGCCTAAGAACTGTTTATAAGTGAGACTTCAGCCTAAAAGTCCATGATAGCATGTTGCTATTCAAATTATAGATGGCTAAAACTTATTGACTTTTGACTGTAATATTTAAGCTCCAAAAGTGCCTATTGAAAACCAAACTGATCAAAAAGTTAGATTTATTTTTGATTCTTTTTTTTCTTTTGGTAAGGCTAGACATCGCATTTTCAAAAGTATTGCAGAGAAATTCCCCCAAAAATAAAAAAGATATTATGCGTGAACATTAAAAACTCTGTGTTATAGGGATTTTTTTCTATTTTGTTTTCACGTTTGAGACTGTATTTTGATTATTACTTTCAAGTAAATAATATTTGCAAGTCTGTTTTAGAAGTTACATTTAAAAGAGATACATGTAGCAGAATAGTTTCTTTTACAGACCATTGTACTACAGTACCTCAAAATATGTAGAATGAAATGCAATCTTAAATCATAAATCATAAATCTTGGTTATCATATTTTTTTATTTTGAGATCTCTCTAAAAGCCTGAAGCAATGGGATCTATTTCCTTATTTAGGCAGTGAGCTGTGTTGTGTTGAGACTGTCCCTTTGTGTATGTTTGTACAAAGTTTCAGCCTGTGACCCGGCATAATGTAAGCCTGCCTACCTCTAGATGTCTTTCCATTGCCTCTGTCACAGTTTGTGTAGAGGCTTCGCTTTTTTATTGAAAAGAAAAAGACATTAAATGCCATGGAAAAATCAAAAACTTGCAAATCAATGATTAACTTTAAATCAATCCAAACATATAATTAAGCTAGCAAAGATCAAGCTGGGTGAACTGGCCTTTTTGCAGTGCAACTAGAACATCAGTCTTTATCCATTTGTTTGTCATAATGGCGAATAACATATTTCTCCAAGTCCATATGTGAAATGTAATAATTTGACATAATAGATCGAGATAGAAGGATGATACTCACTTTTTAACTTCACAGAGAAAACAGAGGGAATGTGTTGTGAGCCAGGAAATGTTCCAAGACAATCAAGGACACATCACTAGCACAACAGTGATGTAAGAGTTCAGTTACTTAAATTTCATTGAAAAAAAAAAATAATGTTAGGACAGGTATGGTCCAAACTATCGAGATAGTGTAAACTCTTGAATAATCTTTCCTCTATGAAATAAATTAACATATCCATTTGAATAAGGACTACTTCCCATGTCTACTATTGCACATGTACATTCTGTATTTCTGTTCAGTCAGGAGCAGAGTAACAGTTCCTTCTAGAACAGAAGGCGTTTTAGTATTGAAATTTGTCTCAATACACAAAAGATCAGATGGTTTGCCTGAGATTTCCAAAAAGATGATTTCACCTGCCTGCATTTTCTGTCTTCAAGTACATGTTTCTTTCTTAATGTTAACGTTTTCAAGCAAGCTGTGTTTCTTGCCTGAAAGTGAGTTTTTGCTCTGTTTCTGGAGTTACTAGAAGAATATTAAAAATATATTAATAAAAAAAAGCAACAGCAGACCAGACTCAAAAGTTTCCAGCATATAAATGCAATATAGAACCCAAGGGTTTTTGAAAGGATCTAAATTTGGCAAAATTAGCTTTCCCATCCCTCCCTAACTTTATTTTTCTGTCCTCTAACTATTTTTGCACCAAGTTTCCTTCTGTCTCTGTGGATATAGAGAAAAGATCTATGGATAAGAATCTGAGAATAGAATAAGAAAGTAAAACTTCACGTAAAAAATGCAGTGTTATGGTACTGAAAACAACACGAGGGATATAATGCTAGAAATCAGTGCACATCTCTGGGGAGTATGTACTCCCTATTTTTCTGGATTTTACAAGGCAATACAGCTTCCTAAAGTGCAGGCTCCTGAGGTTATTAAAAAATCGCAGTGGATTATTTGCATAATATTGTTTTTGTCCAGCATCACTATACTTTGACCTGAGTATAAAATGTACAGAAATATCTGTAAGGCCTTGAGTTCTTTCACATGGTTCCAATTACAAATTAAGATGAAGATCATCTTTGTGTCATTTTTTTTTTTTTTGAAAAGATACATTTTACATTCATAACAAATGGTTTTCAGAACAAAGTAGACACTTTATATCATCTTAGCAGCTTGCTGACATTATGTTTTCCACATTACTTCTATCAAAGTTTGGAAACATTAATTTGTAGAAATACATTGTATTTACTGTGTGAATTTGATTCCCTGTCTGAAAAGTGTTTAGACTTCATAAGAAATCTTACTAACAACATTTAATTTCAAACAAAATTTATAAATAGTTTTAACTGGTGATATAGATTCATCTAAAAAACCTACTGACATTTTAACTGCTTTAAAAGACTATTTTTTTTTCATATAAAGTTATGCAGGAAATCCCTCTCTACTACATTTCTCCATAGGAACCTTGCTTGACTGGAGTCAAGTCTCCAGCTGCTGTGAGATTTAATAACACCCTGGTTATGATATCATCAAATAGCAAAACCTTTTGGACAGCTGGAACAATTTTTACACTAATGCTGTAATTAGATACATAGAATTGTCCTAGTACAGCAAGTTACTTGAGGTTCAGACAAAATACAACTTACTAGCCAGAGGTCAAAGAACTTGCTTCCAAATCTGCCACTCTTTTCTTTGAGAAATGTTTGGGAACAATTCCTGGATGGTTTGACTTACGATCTCATATGAAATGACAAAACTGCATTTTTGGACTAAAATTATTTTTCTTGTCATGCCACCATATATATATTGTAGGTTCAATATTTTTCTGCTAGATGGAAACCATTACCTTAGTTTGGACACATTTCACTATAAAGACCTTAAGATGCTGTTTTCATTTTCTGAAAACAAATATAAATATTTCAGATGTAAGTGCCTACAGAAACATGAGCTTGTGGCCAGAATGATTAAAAGCACATCTCTGTGGCTGGGATGGATGTACCCATTTGATCTTTAAACTGGCTGATGATGTACTCCATATTCAGCAAGCACAGGATAAGGCCTTGGCTAATATACCATGCTTCTGAAAGGCTGCCAATTGGGCATTTTAGTTCACTAGTTATTGAATTGTTGGCAGTTCTTCCTATACCTTTGCTGAAAGTGGATTGATTAAAGGAGACATTTGAAAAGTGAAAATATTGTAACACAGCACCGTTATTGACAAAACTGAGTTTGGCAGGCAGATAAAGGCTTGGATCAGATATCCCTGAATGATCTGACAAACAATAGCTGAAAAACTTGTCAAAACTGATCATTTTTTAGTAATTAAATCTATATGTGCTTTTAAAACAGTAGTATCTAAATCTATTATTCTAAATTCAGGAGAGCAGGTTTGTCCGTGATGACTATTACACTAATTAGAAAGGAAGGTGTTCAAGCTCTTTATGCACTCTAGTATTATTTTTTCTTTGTCAATAGCTACTTGAATGAGTATGAAATTAGTTAAAGTGATTTGACTAGAGCTCTGTAATGCATGTGAAATACTTAAGATGCAGTCAGGAAGGCTGCAGTCAAATTCACTCAAGTAAAACAAATACCAACCCCCACAAGTGACAGAAAATGTAGAATTGTGAAGAAAAATGAGAATGCAGAACATTAACAGGAGGTCCTTGAAAAAGATGACTAATTTCTTTCTGCAATGCATTGTACTCAAACTGTACAATGAGGACTAAGCCTTTTCTTTCTTTTGACTAAATATTTTGTTCCTCTTTTTTTAGAGACAAACAAATACCCCAAATTAAGAATCTATTTTCCGGACAGTAGAGAAGAGGGACATATAAGTGAAAGTGGCTGGGTTTGTGAAAGATGGATAGAAAAACAGCACAAAGAGAGGTGATTAATAAAACTAAGTGTTTAGAAGGTATGTTTCTGATGAACAGCACTAAGAAACAAAGTGCAGCAACAATATTAACTATGTAAAACACAGAAGACTTTTGACAGGTAGATATCCTTTCCTGTACATTACACCTATAACCCAGCAAACATATACCATTATTCCTAGAACAATGATGTGCAACATTTGGGCATTAAGGTGCTTCATCAATTCTTCATCAGTTTCCTAGATCCACTTTGTCTTCCACACAGTATGACAGATTCCTAAGCAAGTCCTGCCTTATATGTGCCTCTCCAGGCTGGAGAAAATGCTCCTGAGACACTGTAACTGGGAAGAGACACTGTCCCCAGACGTTAAAGGGAAAATGTTTATATGGATCCAAAGCTAGCCATCCTGTGTAGAAAACTCTATGCCATGAAACCTGGGTATAGTGGTTCGACATCTGACAGCTGCAAAATATCCAGGTGCCTTTTTCCTCTCTCAACCCACCAGCTGTACAACTGAAAATGGAAGTGATTTACATTCCCCAAACACTGATTGACAGGCAATGCAGGAAGGAGCTGTAGGGCCCCACTGTGACTATGGCTTCTCTAAAGCGGTGAGAAAGTGGTGGAGATCACAGGGAAGCTCCCTAGAACGTCTGTGCTGGGGCCAGGGAGATTTCTTTCACACAAGAGTAGAGCTAAATTCCTAGCTGCTCGTGCTGCCTATGTAAAGAAGAGAAAGGGCTGTGATTTTTATTGAAATTAAAGATGAAATCCACTATCCCCCAAAATATTTTGATTATATGTAACCCAGAGACACATGCTATTATGGATTATGTATATTCACCATATAGCAAACCATCAGGTAGCTGTTTCTGATACAGTATATCAGTATATAGTTTCAAGAGTGTAAAAACATAAACTTGCTAGAGTTTCTGATTTCCCTAGGTAATAAAGTTATTTGGAGAATATTGGTTGACAGGTACACCCACTTGCAGTCATCAATTCTGCAAGGGCTGGTACAGAAGTTTAAAATACCAGTATTCATCCCTTTTTCTCCCCTAAGTCTTCATTATAATGTATCTCACTATTTTTTAGTAACTTTCAGCCTACTTTTTGGCAGATGTGACAGGCAGCTGTAATATTGATACCATCAGTGCTGTTCATCCTATTTTTTCTCACAGTGACTCTTAACACATATTAATTAACGGAAACAGGAAAAATGCAATCACTTTATTTAATGAAGTTGATTAGAAAGAATTTGCAAGCTGCTATCAGATAAAATTTGGCTTGTACAATTGCAATTCTTAGAATTTTAATGAAAATCTTTTTCTTTTTTTAACATAAATGTGCTTCTCAAAGTTCTCTTTCATTAAGCAAAATATTTTAGGGCAAATAGGCAAGCATGAAAAAATCTTATGCAGCTTAGCAAAATACAAAGACACCTTGTAAATGCAGGGCTTATGGTTTTCAACATTCACTATTAAGAAGGGGCAAGGATTGGGCTCGAATGCTTATAAGCTCGAATACTTCTAATAATTTTGTCACCTTTATCTTATATTTATTTACATACACTAGTATGTCATTAGTAAAATATTTAAATGTGAAACATTACTAAACATATGTACAAATATACCATATGTTAATTGAATTACAAATGTCATTGAAATAATTGAGTAAGTGAAGCTGGAGAATTCAATAAGCATCTAGGAGTGAAATTCTTAGCATAGGAATTATTTAATTACCTCCTCGTGCCATCTAGTAGAAGGAAGGAAAAAAAAACCACTAAGTGATCAAAGGTCAGGACATTCAGTTTGCATCAGATCAGAGGCAGGAGTATGTAAATCAAGAAAAAAAGTTAAAATTTAGAGGTGGCTTATTAAAATAAATGTTTCATCTAATCTTAGGTAATAAGACTAGAGAGGACAGACACAAATTTCTAATAGAGGTCAGAGACCATTCAAAAGCTTTGCAGTTTACCTGCAAACAAAATGAAGTTAAAGAAGGCAACATTTCTGCCATATCAAATGAGAAAGAAAAACATCTCAAAGTCAGTGCCTGTGAGAGAGCTGCTTAAGTTTTCAACTCATTTATCTGTTGAGAAAACTATTTTGAAAATGTTCTTACTCCTATTCAAAAGAACTGCTGCTTTGAAATGTAAGCTATTTTTTATCATTATAATTGATGGAAATAAAATATCAGATTTTAAGATTATTAAAAATATCCTCATTTATTAAGATTGAGTAGAAGGTATGAAGAGCAACAAGTATTTCTTTAAATTTTGACTTTTGATCCCAATTCAGAATGACAGATATCACAAATTAAGAATTTTTTTGAATTGGTAGATTCTACAAGACCATCATGCCTTCTATGATGGGATGACCAGCTGGATAGATGAGAGGAAGGGGTCTCATCTATCCAGATAGATGAGAGAAGAGTGGATGTCATCTATCTTGACTTCACCAAGGCTTTTGACACCGTCCCTCACAACATCCTTCTAGACAAGCTCCGGCGGTGTGGGATGGATGAGTGGTTGGTGAGATGGATTGGGAATTGGCTGAATGGGAGAGCTCAGAGGGTGATAATCTGGTCTAGTTGGAGGCCTGTGTTGAGTGGGGTCCCCCAGGGGTCAGTCCTTGGTACAGTCCTGTTCAGTTTATTCATCAATGACCTGGATGAAGGCACAGAGTGCTCCCTCAGGAAGTTTGCTGATGATACGAAGCTGGGAGGAGTAGCTGACACCCCAGAGGGCTGTGCTGCCATCCAGAGGGACCTGGACAGACTGGACAACTGGGCAGAGAGAAACCTCATGAAATTCAACAAGGCCAAGTGCACGGTCATGCACCTGGGGAGAAATAACCCCAGACACCAGTACAGGCTGGGGACCAACCTACTGGAGAGCAGCTCTGCAGAGAAGGACCTGGGCATCATGGTGGACGACAGGTTGACCATGAGGCAGCAGTGTGCCCTCGTGGCCAAGAAGGCCAATGGGGTCCTGGGGTGCATTAAGAGGAGCATCTCCAGCAGGTCGAGGGAGGGGATCCTGCGCTCTACTCAGCCCTGGTGAGGCCACATCTGCAGTACTGTGTCTAGTTCTGGGCCCCCCAGTACAAGAGGGATGTGGAGCTGCTGGAGAGAGTCCAGCGCAGGGCCACGAGGATGATCAGGGGCCTGGAACATCTGCCCTATGAGGAGAGGCTGAGGGAGCTGGGCCTGTTCAGCCTGGAGAAGAGAAGGCTGAGAGGGGACCTGATCTGTGTGTACAAGTACCTCAAGGGAGGCAGTGAGGAGGATGGGCCTGGCCTCTTTTCAGTAGTGGCCACTGATAGAACTAGAGGAAATGACCACAAACTTAAACATCAAAAGTTCCACAGGAACTCAAGGAAAAAATTCTTGACAGTGAGGGTGACAGAGCACTGGAACAGGCTGCCCAGAGAGGTTGTGGAGTCTCCTTCTCTGGAGATCTTCAAGACCCGCTTGGATGCAGCCTGGGCCATGTGCTCTGGGTGGCCCTGCATGTGCAGGGAGGTTGGACTAGATGACCTCTAGAGGTCCCTTCCAACCTTAGGCATTCTATGATTCTATGATTCTGTGATAATCTTCCAAAATTCCCAACCATTTATAGCGCACTGTAGTAATTGTGGATCCTAAGCTACTATTTGCCCAGTTTTGGACACTTTCCAATTCTATAAGTGTTAGTCCATTGATTTCTCATCATCAGTGAAAGAACAATAATTTGTCTGAAGACTTCATGAATTACTTAGATATTCTGATATAATTCTACATAATATTATGAATTGGAGGAAAATCTCAGTCAAGAAAACACGCTCTTTAGAATGATCTATATTCTGTTTATCACTGCCATTCTACTATGACTTCTGCGCATATGCTAAGGTCCAGCCCAATAGTGTTCAGTCAAACACTAGTAACAGTGAGAGTAGCTTGGTAGGTCTGAAAGATGAACCTCATAAAACAGCCATGAACAAAGTTGAGTTGATTTCAGATAACCGAGAGCATGATTGATAAGATACAAAATACAATTACCATGTCTGAAAAAATAGTCTGCTTTGAGCACATTTTGGCTTAGTAAACAAAGTTATGAAGGTAAATACAAGAGTGTATCACCATTATAGTGTAGAAACTACTCAAAGACTGTTTTATTCCTTGCATCATAAATATCATCTCCTATATACTAAGCTAATGCCTTTGGATTGATGCAATATGGAGAAAGAAAGGGACCTTTTTCCATTTAATCTAAAAAACCTTAAATGTCATGAAGAAATACAGCATTAATGTTGAATTTTCTGTTTTCAGAGTCAATAATGAATTCTAAAATTTAAGTCATACATTTGTTTTTTAGTATTTATTCTGCAATTTTATTGCCTTTGGAAGTAATTTGGAAGTGTTTGGTGCATAATAGTCAATAACTCATATAAGGAAAGAAGAAAAACATGATTGTCCTTAAACAAGCATGGTGGAGGCTGTTAAATAACAGAATTTTTAAAAGTAATACGAAGAAAATAAATAGTTATGGTTTCAGGATCTGATAGTGGCAAACTGTAATGAGGTTAAAGAAGTAAAAAATTATCCAAATATAACTACTATAAGTTGTTGATTTCAGAAACAGACCAGAGCCATATTCACAACAGATTTCTTTCCATCTAACTCTTATCTGTATGTTATATTATGTCACTGATGAAATACAGCAGCCCATGCAACAGTCGTCAGAAAAGCAACATTTTAATTGCAAGTAAATGCAAGAATTTTAAATCTAATCTCAAAAGAGCAAATATTTACCAAGAGTTTATGATGACAGATAGACTAGTAGAATAAACAAAGTGTACAGTATCAGCTTCTCTCCATATGTATCTTTTTTATTCAAAAAGTATTAGACTACTGAACACAAGTACAGCACTAGCTCAGTGCAAACCTTCATTACCCTTCGATTCAGCAACGTTAAGGACCACACACAAAAAATGTATCCTTGTAAGAGAGAAACTTTTGTGAAAGAGCTTTCAGGATTTGAAAACTTTATGGTTTTTGTTACATTTTAGTAAACCACATATATATTTTGAGCTTTATTTCATTGGATGTGATCTGTGGTTTGTTGTGTCTATATAGAAGGTTACATGAATTTCAGACTACTAAAAGAATTATATGGTTCTTTGGGCCATTCAAATCAGGAACAAAAATCACAAGAAAATTATCTGCCTTTCCAGCTTGTCGAAAATGATATGACAAAATGACTAGTATTTACAAGATGGTTTTCAATGCTATCATGTTTCATACTCCAGATGTTATACAGTACCTAAATTCACAAAAGATGAACTATAAAAACGGACACAAAGAAGATTAAATTGTATGTTTTAAAGACCTCAGATTAACAATCTTTAAATTATGAAAGTAACACAAACTAGAATGACAGGAATTTGTCTTCCTAAATTTAAAATATTTGGAATAGAAGAAGCTCTTGGAACAACTGAAACTACACTTATTCCTAGTAATTATCAAATAAGATAATCAAAAGCTTTGGAAAGAAAAATTGCCTTACAGACCCTACATATATACAAGGTATTATTGACCATTTGCTGTTATGGGAGTAAGTCTGAGAATTAAGGATGTAATAGTAACTACTGTGATGCATTTTAATACTTTATATAAATACTATAGACAAATTCATATTCAAGGATGGAAAATGACAATCAGAAACTTAGTTATGCGTTTGGAAAACAGGCTGAGTCACCCAAAGCTTCTAGAATTTAGGCTGTAACTGCACCAAGATCTTTATAATTCAAGACATTGGAAGGACAGATGCTCCAAGTGTGAAAGAGATGGTGCTAACTTTTTTTGATGAGAGAGCAGTAGTTTTAAACAAAAACTCTTCCAAAATCACGGCTTTCCAGGGTGCCTTTCCCTCACTTTTGGATATGTTTACCCTGTTATGCCCTATGTAGAATTCTGCTCATCTCACTAAAAAACAAAGCAAAACAAAAGGTAACAAAATATGTTTTAACACCAACCTTTACTGGCAATTCTACATACAGCTCTTGAAACCGCGAGATGAGATAGAGCATTGGCCCAAACTCTACTCCTTTCTCATAATAGCGATAATGATTCCTCTGGTATGATATGGTTTTAGATACTTTTCAAATATAGGCTAAGCAGGGACTGAAGAGTTAAACTCTTACCCATTTTGTGGTGCAGTGAATGGTGGCATGTAAGACCTTATAGAATATATGGTATATCATTCTGTGGTATAAGTATACAGAAACAATATAAAATGTCCAATCTTCAAGGCCATTTCCATGTCTAAAACAAATCTCTCACATTATCTCCGATTTCTGACACATGCCTTTCTAAAAGAGCCAAAAAGATAAGCCAGTTTATTCAGACATTGACTCACCATTTTACCTGGGCAATATCCATGTGGAAAAAAAGTGATAAAAAATGAGGTAACAAATAGGCTATGTTTATAGAGAAATAGAAAGAGGGAAGACAATTATCCTGCTGGTAATTTTGCTGCTGTGGATGACCTGTCTTCTTGGTCCTGTTATGCAAGACTCCAGCTGTGCTCTTATCCAAGTGGTTTAGGAAGAAGTCAAAAATGAGCATGCCAAGATCTCAGGAGTTAGGCTTTTGCTGTGGGACAATATTTTTATGATGATATTCTCCCAGGCAGTCAACAAATTGTCTTATTACACAATACATAGTTATCACAATGGATGAGATTTGTTTTGTTACACAATAAGGTGACTATCCTGACTCAATGTCCCTGAGGGAGATAGACAATTTTTCATTTGGACTCCTTCCACAATGAATTACTGCGAGCAATGAGGTGAGGGACACTGAGATATATCCCTCTGTCTGAATTACTGCAAGCTACAAATATAATCTCAAGGCCTTTCTGTTCCTCATTTACCTACTCCCAGATAAGGTTTCTGGTGAGGGACCTGTGTTTCAAAGTGCTGCTGCCTCCAGGAACATACTGTAAGTTGTCTGAGCAGCCAGCCTGGCTTGTTGGTCAGCTGGCAAGGATAAACAAGCAAATACTAAATACATGTTGGTAAGTTTGTGCATTTTCAGTAAGTTTCATTACTTTTATATCTTATTTCTTACTTCTGTGTTGCTAGTCATTTCAGGCACTTCAGGTCAAGGCAGTGAATCAGAGTAGCTGGCTCTGAGCAGGAGCATCCTGCAGGCCAGCTGCCGTTGGGTGATTAACCAAAGGCATTGCCAGCACGGAGGCACCAGAGAGTCTACTGATTTTGCAGACTAAGGGTGGCAGTGGTTGTAGCACTGAATCAGTCATCCTTCTCTGTCAAGTGGTGTCACTTAAACCACACAAACTCACAGATGATGAAAACCAGACTTCAGTATTTGAAGGCATGCTGCATTTGTTACTACTCTTTATCTCCACCTGCTGGAGTTTATTCCAAATATTTGCTACTCCAACCCTTGTTGAACGGGTTGAAGTACAAAAGTTATAGAAAACTTTCTGAAATACAAAGAATACATATGGTGCCTGTATCAATATTATAACTTGATGAGTATAGAAATTTGTAGATATGTGCAAAATTAATTTCAAAATGCTAATATGTTATAGTTAGACTTTTTCTAAATCAATATACCAGCTTTCCCTTTTGAAGGAGTTTAATTTCTATTTATTATTTTATTTTACAAAGTAACAGGAAATTATTAAAGATTATAGGATGAAAAAATATAATTTAAAACAGAACATATCAATCATCTTGAAAAGCATATTTTTTTTTGATATGCCATCTTGAGAGAGATTCAAGGTTTTCTTGGCTTTGTTCCATTCTAAAACAGATTATGATTCAAACTATTAATTCCTCTCATGAGTATGATAATTTATGGATATTTGCAATATATAACAGATCAGTATACATAATTAAGATTTTTTTGACCTTGATATGTTAAGAAGCACTGAGGTTTCTATTTGCTTGTATTTAAAAGATACTAGGATTTGTGTATCTGGATGGCTGAAAGTACATGAGTATCAGTAACACCATTTAATCTTCTCCAAAATATAGAATAGTTGAGTTCATTAATGAAATTTCTTAAATTTTGTATAGAATTTTATGTGAAGAAAACACAAACTGAAAGAATAGCCTGACAGAGTCATACCTGTAGTTAATTTATCTCTTGTAGAAGGGAACAAAAGCTCAGTACCTTTGAATTTTCCATCTTCTCATCTGCTCATACATTTTTTTTAGGACACAGTAGACATCATTTAGGACATCAGGTCTACTCATCATTTTATTACTCATACATCATTTGGGACTACTGTAAAGTAGAAGGTAGTTTTTATGAAACATCATGGTCATAAAAGAAGTGATTTAGTATTGATAGATGGGATGAAGGTAGCCCCTAATCCAAAATTCATAGTGAGTTCACTTATGCAGGATTAATAGCAGTAGATTCAACCCTGCCTGCTGGCTGGGGAGGCATAGGTTTCCCACTTCATGCACCAATGCACTAGGCACGAGGCTGTTACACAGACTAATTTAGGGCAGTATAATGTTGTCCTTGTACTGTGTTTTGAGTTTAACCTGATGGTACTTGATGAGAAGTGCACCAGCTACACACAGAAGGGCTTGAATGACTTACCCCACTTACTCGTCCATTCTGCCAACAAGTACAGTACTTAAGGCAGATTGAACTATGTTCAGGGACCTAGATGTCTTTAAAGTTCAAAATGTGATATTTGCTAAAACATGCAGAAACACTGCAAAGCAATAGCCTGAATTAGTTCTTTTGCTCATATAAATACTATGGGACCATAGGTTCCTATTTCTACAGCAAGTGACCTGAATGTGATTCCAAAGTCTTGTAGAGAAATTTCAGTGTTCATGTTGAAGGAAAAAATCTGCCTGTGCTCAATACTGTCTGTTTTTTGATGTCTGTGTCTTTCCTAAGGCCCCACAGAAAGCTAGAATATGAAATCTACTAAGAGACTAAGAGATCAGGAGTAAGACACTTCGTGAATATAGAGGCTTAAACAGGAGAGAAGGCAAATTTTGTAAACTTCATCAGACATTGAGAAAAAGCTTTCCCAGCTGGAGATGCCAAAGATTAACAGAAAGTAGAAGACACTCTTTTCTCTGGAGTCACAACATGGATTCATGCAGAGAAAAGGGTCCAGGAGAGTTTATTAGAATTTATTTTCTCTGGATCTGCATCTATAGCAAATTAAGCCCTTTGGAGAACATGTTCAGCTAATACAGAATAAGTGATACCAGTCAGTCATATTTCTGTGATTAGGAAATGTATAATACCGTGACATTCATGTATGAGCTAAGTACTTTTTGTAGCACATGGTTCACACACTAAAGAACATTTCTCTTTGTTATGATGAATCATTTAGAAAAGAGAGAAAAGAGAATCTGGAATGTGATGCTACAGAAATTGTATGATAGTAAATGTGTTCACATGTGTATAATGACTTGGGATCTTCAGATGATAGAATTTTTTTAATAAATGAAATATTTTTCATTGAAAACACTTCATCCTAGATAAAATGCAGCATAGATTGTAAAACAAACAAACAAACCTACAACAACAACAAAAACAACAAAACCACAGATTAAGAGAATACTTTTTAAGTTATAGGTATTTGTAATTTTAATAAATCACGAGGCTATATGACATTAGCATTAATTGTTTACAAACCTATAACAACTGCTTAATTTCTAGGAATATTGCTAGTTTAGTCATGCAGCCTCTGTAGTTTAGACTTACCTTTGTGGAAAAGCGATTCTGTAAAGTCAGAACTTCTGTATGTTAATATAACAAGATGAGTTTAATCTAAGTCTAGGTTCCTAAATTTAGGCCTCTCAGACTATTTAAGTCTTGTGATTTTTTATACCCTGCCTCCATCTGACACTCAAGATGTGTGTGAGTGTCTCTTTGACCCTTTATCATGCCCATAAATTCTGTGTAGATTTTTCAAGTGGTTTTAGGGAGTCTCAGACGGCACTAGGTGCTCTCATCAGGCAACTGAATCCTGCGCTGGTATATTGATAGTTATCAGCTAACGAGGTACTCAGTTTAAGGCAACTATATTTAGGTTTCAAATAATCTAAGATCCAAATATAGTCAACAGAAGTCTTTCATTCGGTTCAGTTGCCTAAAATAGACAGCTACTGTCAGTTTGTAATGTCCTAGAGTACCTTACTTGGCTTCTACATTCTGCTCTAGAAGGGAATGGGTCTTCTGTGAGTCCTATCTATCAGCCCAGTGGATGGATATCTTAGACACTCCAGGGCATCTCAAATTGTCCTAGATATCTATGTACCAGCAACCAAAACAGTTTGTTAGTCAGTTCAGGCAAGGGAGTCTAGAGAACTATCCAGCTGATCAGATATGGGCTCCTACTTTTGGTCCTGAATACTAGCACTCTGTAGGCTCCTTTCTGTGGACGTACTCATCTGTCTTCAACTCTGAGCTGAGTCTCATCTGAAATTTCTTTTAGAGGTAGGGGAGATGACAGTTGATACATCTGGCAGTTATCTGGAGGTAACTTAGATGCCATGATCAAAGATCTCTAAAATTAGTTGACACAAATCTGACCCTAAAGAATTACCTTTGGGATAAAGTAACCAAAATGTTGTATTCTTTTTGTTAAATTCTTTTTTGTCAAACTACCAAGAAAGAGAAAAGAAAGAAACAAAGAGGGAAAGAAAAGCAGCAAAAGGAAATAAAAAGAAGGAAAATGAAACAAAGGTAGAGAGAAGGAAGAAAGGAAGGAAATGCAAAGAGAGAAAAAGAGAAGTGTTAGAAGTAATCATAAATACAAGGAAGCGTCCACTTTTTAGCAACAGAAATGAACATTATCAAATCTCTCAGTGTGTGTGAAAGCATTGACCCCTGTGTGAGTGTCCTGGAGCTATTTACTTACTCTGTTTCCATACCAAGCTCTTTGTTGAATAAATAGCTCCTATTTCCACAAGTGACTAAAAGCCACTGAATTAGTTACCTACAGTATATATGATTTATCTTTAATGTTCCTATAAGAAGCATTTCAGTGGCAGGAATAGATTTGCACTTGTTAGTGTTAGCTCATTAACATTTAGTATTTTGTTACTACAAATGAGTAACGACTTTGTTAGTATTTTTGTATTTCATTATAATTGATATGTATTAGTGTTGAGGAGAAAAGCACATTTAATTATGCAAATATGTAGATTTATAACTAATGAGAACATCTGGGATGTCTTGAACATGTTAGTGACTAGAACTAAAGACATTTGCAGTATCAAAGTGGAAATAAGAGCAACTTCACTGAAAATAATTTACATAGGACAGATGCAGTATTAACTGGCAGAAGAGAAATCTCTAGAAGGAAAGGTATGGTTATGTATTTTATTTGGCTATGTAAAGAGTATATAAAAAAAGTCTTCTATTTATACACCAAGAATTTAAAATTGACAAGCATTTATATTTATAAAAGCTAAGCATACAGTAAATTAGAATATTTTACAATTGTATCTTTGTAACAGGAAGGTTAGAAAACAAATAACCCTACTTAACCAGTAACTTTGGTATTAGAGATACATCATTGCTCTGCAAAGAATACGAAGGCCTTGCTATCTCCTATTCTTCATTTTCACCTAGCCAGGAAGTGCACAAGATGCTCCCACTGCAAGTCCAAAAAAAATTTTCCCATGGAAATAGCTATTAATGGGATCATATGGAATCCTGTCATCAAAGACTAACATATCTAAATAAACCACATACATTTAATATGAAATGAAAAATTATTGGATAGTGACATGAAATTCTTTGCTACTTTAGTAGATCAAAAACTTTATGCCACAAAACAGTAGTTATGAAAACTATAACCAACCATCACCAGTGACGAGAAATTCAGGAGTTTGAAAGAATCTTTATTTTGTCCTGTTTTGGTGACACAAACCAGTCATAGCATGGAAACTAGTTCTTTAATAGGGTATTTCAGAAACATACAACATTTTACTTTTGTTTTTTTAAAGGTACCCAAAAAGCAAGCCATTTCAATGTCTGGCAAGCATTTCAATAGTCAAATAGGTGTAATCACTAATTCTAGTGCTGAACCATAATGCTCTATGACACATCTAGATAGATGCCTATAATAGACTGTTCAAAGCAAAGCAGATTGAAAAGAGGGAAAAGAAAGACATCAGCTGCTAGTGACAGGAATGCTAAGTGAAGCTTTCTCTAGAACAGAACTAATTTTAACCTCTCTCTAGCAAGATATAGATACATATTGCTTTGTAGAAAGAAAGAAGAAATCTTGAAGGGGAGAATAGTGTCTTTTGCTCCCTTTTAATGCACTCTCTCTTTTCTTGTTGCTTTTATTATCCTGTTAATTCTGAAAACCAAGATTACCCATTTAATCCAGGACCAGACAGAGACTCAGATAGTCTCCATCTTCTTTTGTTTGTTTGTTTTGTTTTGTTTTTTTTGTTTGTTTTTTTTTCAGATACATCGTTTGCAGGAAGAAGGCATAGAGAAGGATAGATGTAATTTGGGTCGGGCTGTATCTTGAATTATTGTATGGATTACCAGGCTAGTTACAATGCGATGGCGATGGAGGGAAAGATACGCAGACTTAACCTATTCTTCAACCATGTCTACCCACAGATGACTCCTGCAAGCTGGCTACGGAAAGTCAAAGTATACTCTTGAGACAATGGTGTTCTGTTTCTTATTCCTTTTTTTCTGTAATAACTCTCTAATGGAAAATGAATATATAAACAGCCTAGAGACTGGAATTGAGAAGACTATAGCTCTCCAGTCAGTCTAAGCTGGTTCCTGCTAGACTTTCTGCTTGGTTCTTGCACTATTATTCTTGAATTTCAGATTGTATGCTTTTAACTTCTCCTTGACATTTCCTTACAGCCTTGGAGTGAAGTTTGAAAAAGACAGTACAGACAGTAAAGACAGTACAGAATGCAAAATTATAAATGCAATATATGAAAATATATTTGTTTTGCTCCGAGAAACATATGGTTGACTACTGGAATTTTTGCTGAGTCAATATCTGTATGTGGTACCGTATAGGTACAGGTTACTTTTGTCATGAACAAATGAGATGAAAAATGAATAAAAATAATATTGTGTTGAAAATGTGTTGAAGATCTGAATAGTGAAAGCTCCTAGGAGGATAAGGATAAGGAAAAAAAAATTACACACTCTCATAGTCTTGTGTAATGAAGTCTGCAGCTTTTGGCTCAGGTTTTGTTTTTTCGAACAAGTCTGCAATAGTAATTTCCGTTATGAATGCTCTCCCAAAGCACTGTAATTATTGGCAGCATTTCAATATGAATTGAAAACTGAAGTTGAATTAATATTTCATTAATTTTTGATACTTAAAATGAAAACCTGGGAGAATATTTGATTGTGGTAGCTGTAGAAAATATTACACATGTCTGAGTATTTGGGGTCATATGATACATATTCAGACATTATAGTGACCTGTAGTTTTGGAATGTAGAAATGGACTGTGTAATTATTTTACAAGTAGTAAATGGTGGGAAAATATGCTAAAATGGTCCAAAAAAAGACAATGAGCTATACAGATAGACAAGCAGATAGGAGAGGACAGTTATTCATCCAAATTTGATTCCTGCACTTAGCTATTTTGTATTTTAAAAGAATTCAGACTATATTGTGTCAGCTAAGCCACATTGCCATATCGCACCATGACTTGCTTTGAGTGAGCTTAACTTCTAAGTATGAAATGGAGAACATTCTTTTTCCAGGTTCTGTTTCATTTCTGATTTTCATATGTGCATAACACTTGTATGCTGAATCAAAGTGTTTACAATTTATTATTTCTTGTTACTTTATTATTTCTTATTTTTATTTATTGTTAATATATCCCTATTGTTAGCTCAGAATTTTGATGCTGATTAAACCAAAACATCTCGTGCAAAATGAAAATGTTTACTAATTGAAATTAAGACAAATAGTGACAAAGAGTAAGAGAGCATGACGAGACTGAAAAAGTTAAGAAAAATTAAGAAAAAAGTTAACAAAAAGTCTTGTGTAGTTATTATCTTGAATTATTTGTGATGCTGTACTATACTGATATTATACTCTGCTAAATTTTAATCCAGCACCAATTTCTCATTTAAGTGCATGGACTCCAGTGTTTTTCACATTTGTAACTGAGAATTTAGAGCTGTAGTTTGGGTTTCTGCATTTCTTTTTGCTTTGGTGTAAGCAAATTCATACAGTTGCACTTGCTTTTTAATATTTTCTCCTCTTACTGGTCTGAATTGTAAACATTTGTATATCATTATATGAATGTGTCACATGTTAAACAAGCTGGCATTGTATTACACATTGGGCTATGTTCAATATATATATACACCTTCAACTGTACAAAATAGTTTAATCTCTTATATGTAGAAAACTATGAAAACTCCCTCTTTTGTGAATGAAATCTGAATTTTGCAAATCAAAAACTAGTATTTCAAGAACTTATTTGTTCAGGATTTTCTTTTCAGCCACTACAATAAAAGCGACATGTTCATACCTTGATGATATTGTCTGTCCACCAAAAAGAACAAAGTTATGAGGTGGCTATCTCCAGTAAATGCTGTGTCTGGACTTCACAAGTTGCTGAGTGATTCTCTGAAGTGATAATAGTGAATTCTAACACTTCGTAGAATATTTTCTTCTTTCTCCTTCTTCCCTGGTGTAACATATTAAACCTTGTCCAGCATACTTTAGGCACTAGATTATGTAGATTGGCATTCTTAAATGTTTTCACAGGACTAGAGGGAAAAAGAGAAGTCAGTTTTGTTGATAAGAAACCATGCTTAAGATGCCAGAGAAGATTAGAAAGTGATGAAGAATGCTGGAATGGAAAATTAATTTAGCGGCATTATGGCAGTTTTGAAGAAAGGGAGGGGGAAGGTACATTAATTTTGAAAATGAAACTTTCCTTTCATGAGTTGAGTAAGTTTATGTAGAGTTTTATTCCTACTCTCACTTTTGACTTAATATATAAATTACAAATTTACTCTGATTCCTTCTGTGTATTTCCTGGAGTCAGAGGAACTTTCCTCTGCTGCCATTCTTCATTAACTTCCAATAAAATATTAACAAACTTAGATACATCACTGCTGCCAGTTTGACAATATTACCAGGAAAAAAAAAATGCTTGTTTGCAGCCAGATTGCATTTATAAATTGTTTTTTTTCCCATATATAGTCTCTTTGTGGTAGTTTAAAATCACCTCTAAAATTTGCAAATGCAAATGAAGTGCCGAAATTACATTTCTCATGCTAAATATTGCAATACTGTGTGCTATAGGAAATTGCCTGTAACCATTGCTATCTAATCTAATAAATGTAGCTACATGAGCTAAATCAAGGACCTCCTTAGCATGCTCTTTTAAAAATTTTTTATTAAGATGTTTTGTCTAATCATATGGTACAATAACTCTTTAGATCTGAAACATATTTCTTTGTATCTAACTTCTGTCTGGGAATTTTAGGAATAGCCACAATGCAAGTAGTAATAAATCCATGTACTTATCTTTGCTTTCCCTCAATAGTTAGTTGTATCTAATTTAGGATTCTAAATTTCTAATTCAGTTCCCATTATTCATTCTTACAGCTTTTCTTTGAACAGCCCAGAATTTTCATGTAGATATGTCAGAACAAAATCAACATTTGCCTGTGTATTCCCTGCCAAATGACAAATAAGGGTAAGTTTTGTTAGCTGGAGCAGTAACAACAAGGCAAAGACCAGTGTTTTACAACCACCTGACCTTATTTCATGTAGCTGCAAAACTAGAGGAGAACAGAAATTCCACATGCTTCTCAATACACTGTAGTTAATGTACCATAACATAAGAGGGAAATTAGTATTTTGCCCTTCATAATTAGTGTACTGATTGAGAATTTCCAGATTATTATTTGTTTTACACTTTAAATATATATACTTCCTTGCTGCTAGCATGGTGGTTCTATCCACCATTCCTCCTTAGCCCAGTCTTTCATTTTCACAAAATCTTTGCCTTATTTCCTTTCCCCTCTGCATTTCTCTCATTTGTAACTCTTTTCTAGCCTTTGCTGTTTTAAGCTAAGAAACCACAGTTTGCGCCAGTTTATTTCCTTCACCTTCCTTCTATTTGTGCTTATAAAGGCCAGCTCCTTTGCAGCACACTCTTTTGTACGTGTTCTTCACACTAAGGAATAGAGGTGCTGAAGGCCTCTCTCACTACTAAGATTGCCATATAATAAGTTATTTTGCATGGTTAGGTTGGCCGTCATATTTGTTGTCTGGGCAGTTAGTAAAGGAGAAAGCCAATTTAAAGTTTTATTAATGAGAAAAATATTTTTAAGATTCCAGAATGGATTAAAAGTAAAGACTGGAAAATTAATTTACTTGGATTAGAGGTAGTTGTTGGAAAAATGAGGTATTTTTGGGAGGAAACCTTTGCTTACTTTTGACTAATGAGGTTTGAATTTCATTAAAACTTCATTACAGTTAGTTTTTAAGCAGTGATTAGAAGTCCCTGGCAAAAGAAAAACATGCAAGGCCAGGAAATATCAAGCAATATCTGAAAAGGTGCTAAGTTCTGACCACATCCGCTGATGTGAGAGTCAGGTAGAGTGCAAAACATGAACGAGCTGACAACTGGTTCTGCTCAAATAGGAGACACTTAAAATCAGTGACAGTGTAGAGACGTCCTCTGGCAACATCCCATTCACAAATAAAGGTGGAATATCTGGTCCATATTTAAATAACTCCTTATGAATATGTATTTTGATGTATGCTCTCTCCCAATAATGTGACTTAAGAGATTCTTGTACCTTTTTACAGACTTATAATGACTAAAAGAAATTCCACTACAGACCTCAGAAATCGATCAATAATTTTATGAGACCAGGAACTCAACACATTTTTGTGAGGCAACTGTAGCTGTCACAGGACATTTTAATCATAATTTCATAGTGTGTAGAGTTAGATAAATTTAAAAATATTTCTAATTAGTGGTTTATATGGAAAAAAGGAAAAGGTTGTTCCCATCAATGAACAGGGAAAAAAAAAACAACTATATCTCTCACAGGGGGAATATATTGGAAAAAACTCTTTTTTGTGTGAAAAAAACATGTAAGATTTCTACTGGATTAAACTTAAATATTTATATATGAATGATTTCACATGTATATATGCACATTTATATTGATATATTTCATATAACCTTGTATAACTGGACTTAGGTCCAACCATGGAAGAATAGTTTTCCTCTCACTTCCCTATGCAATTCATTTATCAATATATATTTCTTTTATTTATATTTTAGATTTTCTTTGCCATATTTGCTTCTGTGGAGGCATTCTTCCTTGAAAGATCAATGCATACAACATACTTTTCCCTCAGTCTATTCTTTTTTCTTTCTCAACATATCAGTAGTCATAGTGACATTTAGCAACACAAGTACACAAGTCCCTTTATTGATTTTCCAAGATTAGTTAACCCCCAAATAAAAGCTTGTCCAAACTGAATACTGATTGCTACTCACTAAGAATTTTGACTTTGCCAAAATTTGTCATGAGGAGATACTGAAGATACTCTGGATTCAACAGATAATATAAAATCGATATAGCTTTGCCAAAAGTCATTTTAAAAATAATACATTGTGTACCCTAATGCGTGTCACGCTTTGCCTCAGCAGATCCCAAGTAAAATGAGGTGGACAGCACAAAACAATTTCCAGAAACAGGCTGACATCTTGATAATGGTGGTACCGAAAGGGGAAAGTGAATACCAAAGCTATTGCTCATTTCAAATTCCTGAAGGGGAAAGAAAAAAAGCAGCAAAAAGAGGAGTGGTGGCTACTAGAAGAAAGACACATTGTGATGAAGAATCTAAAAGACTGTCACAAACAATGGAATGTTAAAAAAAGTTAATTCAAAGAGGTGCTTGACCATTTTTCTTTGAAAATGAAAGACTTTTAATGTAAGTAGGTTTTAAAGCATTTTGCTACTCACATATGTAGCTTTTTCTCTGCATATGCTAACAATAAATCATTGCAATTACAACTCCTCCCATTATTAAAACAGAGATTTGGAGTAATTGTTTTTAGATAGAACAAGAATTTCTCAGTGACAGAAAAAAAACAATTGAATGTTTTCTCAGTAACAGCAGAAACAACTGAATGAATCCTTTAATGGGACAGTGTTTCCTTTCAGAACACCATGGGATGTAAGGTCTCCCTCTGTAGCTTTCAATTAATTTCACACAAAAGACTGCTGGAGATGGTATTTTTTAAAATTATTGCTGGCACAGCAATAAGAGATGGCACTCCTAATTAAATTGGAACATGTTAAAACTCTGTACAGGAAAGTAATGACACCAGGAATGAGTCCTGAATCATTTTTGGGTGAAAAATGCTAGAAATAAGAAGCAAAATTCAAACAGCAAATATATGAAGGAAATCTAATTCACATCAAATAGATCTCCAAGTTTACATTTTTGAAGTATCTACAATTAGGCAAATCTGAATTCTCTGCGCTATATTCCAGGTGAAGTATCCTAGATCTCATGGGGAATCAAGATGCAGACTGGTTTGTCTTCCTTAGCCAAACCAAACTTTGCACCTGCAGCTCAGGTCTCCCCTTCACAGTCTCTCTGTTCCAAGACCCTGTTTGCCTCTGCTTCCAGGAGAGGCTCCGTAGCTCATCTCCAGTGTGAATGTGAATCCACGCACTAGTAATGACTCCTGAACTTCATGCTGGATATTATCTAGTGACTGCTCTAACACAGAAAACAGCATGAGTGCTGCCAGTCTAAGAATTCCCTTTCTGCTAACTGTAGCAGGGAAAACTCGTCCTTAATCTGCCTCTATTACTGCTTCTGTTACACTAACACAAGTGAGATGCAATAAGGCCAATATTACACACAGATTCACCACTGCAAAATTGCCACAGTACCATCCAGCTAGGGAGGCTGCATCTCCCCGCGTTATGGGACAGAAATCTGAATTTGCTATTTCTACAATGAGAAAACAGTTTGAAATTTTACAGCACTTCTGAGGTCATTATATAAATGATATATATATATATATGTGCACATCACATATATATATATATATATAAATGAAATATAAAAAGTAGGATGTAAGGAAATTAAGCAGATAAGCTTGTAAACTAAGCTTGCAAACTAAACTTCAAAAGTTCAGTTTTCCTGGACTCAAATCTATTTTATTTCTTCAAAGTGATATTTTCAATAAACTCAAAAATTGCAGTTAACATAATCCATGATTCCTTTCAATAGTATATTTTAATAATCTACTTCAAGGATTAAAGAAAGAAAAAGAAAATTGCCTGCTGAACCTAGATCAGCCTTGAAAAAGAAAAAAAATTATATTCTCTGACTTATAGACAATTGACAGACAGTCTATTTCACTCCATAGCTTTGTAATAATAACAAAACCTTAATAAAAATAATAAAAAATGCTCCCTTAACCATTATGACAACTGCTTGCACATTCTTACTTATTATGTGTTGATGAAAATCTTAATCTTAAAGATTAATAGTTAAGTCTGATTTTTTGACTATGTATGCTTTGAAACAATTTTAAAAATCTTTTAAGGAACCCTTCTACCACCAGTGGACTAGTGGTCTACACTGTGGCAGCCTGAAGTAACAGCAAAATTATTATCTATTGCACTTATTAATAAATAACACATACTTCTCAATAACACTGCACTCCCATTACGTGAACAGTGACCTGAGTTCAGGCCCATGGATATTCCTTTATGCAGCTGCCATCACTCCCGATTGCAGACTGGGTGCCACAAGACTTGTGTTCTTACCTTTTTAGCTTCATTCACCAGTGTATGTAGAATAGGACTTTCTGAGCTGAGATGGATCTTGTACCCTCATAGGGTTTATCTATTCTTTCTCCAAAATTTGATTCATTTATTGATATTAAACTTCTAAAATAAACAGTCATAATATGTTGATAAGTGTCAATAGCATACAATAAAATAATCTATTATTTCTCTTTTGTGTCCTTCATGTCCTAAAAAAAAAAACCCCAACAGTCACTTATACTTAATTGCTAAGCAGAAGACAATTAAAAAGTGGGGCAGGGGGCATCTTCTCCTTTGTTGTCATTTTATCTGCTCATCCTTAGTCTATCAAAAGCATATAAAGAACCAGGAAATGCTCTTTTTAATCTATTAATTGCAACATTATTTCTTCAGAAGTTAGAACATCATCTAGTCCATTTGGACTTTACAAAAAATACTGTTTTGAAGTAGTATCTTTTATATGTGATTATAGGATGCTGTTGAAAATGTGGCTTGCACTCAATTTCCTTTATTCCCATTGAGCAACCCACTGGAAAAAAAATTACAAAGGTAAGGCTTCTAGGAATTTTATAATTCACGAGGGTTGTAAATATTTCTATAAACTCAGGTCCCAAGGAGAAAAAAAAAAAAAAAAAAAAAACCAGAAAACAACAGCAAAACTTTGCTTCAGAACTAAAATCTAGAGTTGTTTCTTCCAAAGTTAAAAAGTCTCCTTTCGTCCTTTATTGTTACCGTGGAGACCTGTAATGCTTTTTGTTTAATTAAGTGACAGAATAAATTGACCAAGGCGATCAGGAAGTGTTTTGATCCAGATTATTGGAATGGAAACTATACTCAGCTTTCCCAGTAACTTAGAAGCCAGCATCTTTCTCCATTAGATCTGACAACCACAATTTACTCTGAACCTCTTGATACAGCTTGTCACTACCAACAGGCCAGTATGTACATGGCCAGGGGTTACAGCATACTGATTCATTAGGCTACAACCATGAATCTGCCACTTTAGAGAAAAGGCCCATCCATCTCCCTACATTTAGCTGTCATTCCTACCATGAATGTAATGCTATTACTGAGACAGCCAAGTCCATTGCTCATGCCAGATGTTGTTAGGAATTCAATCCATCCTATCTGTGAACACTAGTCCCTTCAAACAACAAGATGTTGAGTGAATTACATATTGAGTGGTGAAGGTTTTTGGCATTTAATTATCCATCTGAAAGGAACATGCTTAATTGTTACTTTAGTTACTGGTTAGTGACTGAACAGACGAATTTTATGAAGCGATGGTAGAGCATCGACAGCTGAATAAACGTTTCACAGCACTGTAATGGCCAAGACAAAAAATCTTTATGTCCTTACCGAGCACAAATGCCTCTCTTGTTAGACAAAATGAACAGGTTTTATTTTTGTTTTTAAGTAAGAAAACACGTCATTATTTCAATAAGGCAAATTCATTCTGATCACCCTCTTACCAGCTTTGGCCCTTAAAGCAGGAAGGCTGCCAGGGTGTGTGAGAGTAGCAGCATAGTGCTAGTTATTCATACATTCTCCAATATTCATGACAATGTAGCTGGAGAAACAACCTTTGTGACTGCTGCTTCAGAGAAGGGCGCGTAGCCCACTTGTCGACAGGTTGATTCTGCAGAAGACATAGAACACTGGGATGCCACATGTCCTTACATCATCAGGAAAACAGGGTCCATCTCTCAGCACACCAAGCCAAAGCAGGGCCTGATCTACTCTGAAATGGAAACAGACACAAGTCTCAACCTCTCATGGGACTGACTAAAGTTGTCCACATTACAGAAATTTTCTTATGCTCCCATACTTGGCTAAAGTCAAAGAAATTATCAATCAATTATCAATATGTATGCTTGTGCCCATCTTATTATAGCCATCTACATTTTAGTGATAAAATCTTGGTGAAATTGATTCAGTCCTTGGAACATCATTAATTTATCTGTGTGATGCTTCACTCTTTCTTAAACAAAAGTAAACAAAATAATCAGCTGAAAAGACAACATTTTATTTCTCTAGATGTTGCCTGGAAATAAGACACACAGACTAAAACATAAATGAAATAATGTTGTCGTTTTCTGAGAATATAAATTGACATTGCTTTTGCTTTTGGATCTGGCTCACTGATATAGCCTGGAATCTAAGAACTTACATAAGAAGTAAGTTATGCTTGATGCATTTACCAACCTATTTTTTTTTTCTGAATAGAAAAACTTTTTGTTTTTGTTATCTTTACCTATCTGACTACTATTGAACTTTTTTTTTTAAGTATTTGAATCAGTATTATTAACTAGTGTTAATTTAACATAATTCAGTAGAGCTTAGGTTGAAGAGAGCTGAGAAGTTTGTGCAAGAATCTGCTCTAATATTTTAATGTATATATAATTATTCACTAGGAGAATGTCTGATAACTTATTCTGGTTTGGGAGAATGTTTCTTCTGTTCCTGCTCTTATTTGGTGAGACTAATGGTTTTCAGCACTTCAGGACCCCAATTAGCAGCAATATTTGGCTCCCCTAGATTGGCACTTTTGCACATTAGGACCTAGACTGAAATCATTTCGCAGATTCCAATGAATGTCACTCACAGCAGTGCAGGGAATGCTACATTTTCTTCTACATTAACCCTTCTTTTAAAATCTTTAAATAAACAAGAGCATTGCAGTTAGCTGTCTTTGGCAATCTTCTAGTTTCTTCAGTCTTTAAGACACAACAGTGTTGCATGAGGCGGTCTATATGCTAGCACTGGTTGCTAGTGATCCATTCACTGCAGCTCCGTAAATATGAAAACATTTGACAACAGCCTTACAGTCCCCTGCTAATTATTAAGAGCTAATCTGTTGACAGCCCAATACCTGACAAAAGAGTGGGAACAGGTATTAATATATTTAACTATATAGGGTAAATAATCCATTTATACAGTGCCTTCCATAAGACCTGATCTTGAAAGCTGGAAAGCTGTCTTAAACTTTCTTTGTTTTGACAAACTTTAGATCCATCAGATGCTAAGTATATGACAAATATTATGAGATTTTAAGTATTAAGTATTAAATATTTAAGAATTGTTTAAGAAAAACTGCTTTCTAGTTAAGCAGTTGCAAGTAGTTGAAAATTATTCACTCCATTCCAATTAAATGCATCTACTAAACAATAATATAAATAAATTAATGTTAGCATAATTTTTAATTAGAGAATTTAAAATTCAAAAATATGTTCATTAGTCTTATCAGCAACATGATCAGTTTATTTGTTGTTGAGTGATTTTCTATCAATTTTGCAAAAAAGATCAGGTGGATCTCATAAAATATTAGATGATGCTGGGAGTAAATACCAAAACAACTTATTGATCTCTGCTTAGCTCATGATAGGACTTCAGACCACTAACTCAGATGTAGATGACTGTAAAAATAAACTCTGTTCTAAGTCAGTAGAATGTAATCTTTTTTATCCAGCCTTTAATGGCATTGGTTGCACAGATTTGGCAAATAATTTGTGTGGTGTGTGCCTGCTTCATTTTCTGACTACCAAGAAAAAAACACTTGACGTTCAACAGTTCTTGAAGATGGGGCTCTTGATAAATGTATCTTCTAGTCACAGAATGACTGAGCTTGGGAGGGACTTTTGGAGATCATCTAGTCTAATCCCACCCCAACCAAGCAGGGTCACCTAGAATACGTTACACAGGATCACATATGAGTGATTTTAAATATCTCCAGAAAAAGAGACTCCATAATCAGTTTTAGGCAACCAGGGTTCTGTTACCCTCTCACTCAATAAGTTTTTCTTCAAATTTGACAGAACTTTCTGTGCTTCGGTTTGTGGTCATTAAGTCTTGTCCTGTTCAGATGGCACAAATAAGTAATATCTGAAAGGGATGTGAACTGCTTTGTCATTGTTTGTTAAACAGATTTCAGGCATAATTAATTCATTATGCTTGAGAAGTAGTTTTAGCTATTGTGGCATATATCTATTAATATTCTTCATGTCCCAGTGGATGTCCCAGTTCAGCAAAATTCCACATTACTGCTCTAATTTGATCATTCAGTAGTTTATTGGATGAAGTCATTGAAGGTGAAAGTGTGCTTACATTTTCACAGAATCAAGTCTGTGCTCCAATACAAAGCTCCCTGAGATCAATAGATGAATTTAAATTGTCTTTAAAGGGGTATCATGGTGTTTTAAGCATAGGTAAAATTGGTATTACATGTGTTTAATAGTTTATCTATTCTTCTCTAAAAAATTGTAATTGATATTTAGAATGTATTTTGTCAAAAGAATCTGTCTCTGCTGATAAATACTGGAGTAAATAGGAGAAGGAATACAAATTTTCCAAAAGACACATGTATCACAAATCATTCCTCCTGGCCATCTCTTAAGTCTTTATTCAACTAGTGGAAAATGTATACTTAATCAAGCATTTAAATTGGGACCTGAAATCACATCATGCATATCTGTTCAGGAAATCTGTTTTAGCTGTTTAATTTGTGAATATTGGATTTATTTTGTTTTCATTGTAAGATGCAGAGACTGAGGTTCTGGCTGTTAGTTATAAATAAATTGGTGAATGAAGACATAAATAAGAAAAATGGGTGATTAACCTCAGACAGATAATTATGAGTTAAAGTGGGAAAACTGGATTTGTATAGTCCATTAATAATACCACTTGGTGTTAACCATGATGTCAGTTTTATATTAAGCCACTTGTCACTTCATTAAGTCTGCAGTGGAAATCCAGCTATGGTTTTCCATAGCATGACAGCAGTGTGGCAATTAAAACACGCTTGTGGTGAAAAAGCCCTGTATTCACTTTTTGCTAAAGAGTTCATATTGGCAAGAAATTGTTGAAGAAAGAGCGGTAGGGTGGGCGGGTAGCAAGTGAGACTGAGGGCACAAAGGAAAGAAACCTTTCAGAGAATTTCCAAGGAGCGAGAAAATATATTCAAATATATTCAAGGTAGCAGTGGCTAAATGGCTATAGCCCAGATGACAGGACTGCGAGTGGTTCCCTTGGAAACATTCTTCTGTTCATAGGAGTAGAAGAGTGTAAAACTGGCTTGTAGGTCATGCAGACCATTCTTCTGCTAATGCAGAAATATAGCTGAAATAGTCAATATCAGATTAAAAAATAAACAAACAGTCCAAATTTAAATTCCTGTCTTAAAACATAGGAAACAGACCTATTCTGTTCCCCTACTTGGTACTGTATTTCACATAAAGTTAAAATATGTAAGCTATTTAGAGTTAGGCCCTCTCACCCCTCATTTGGGTAGGTAGGGTCCAAATTAAAATAAGCTGAGAGGCTCTCTATTCATCTGATCTCTGAATCGTACAAACTATTCTTTGTCTAGTTACCACCTAGTTGGTTTCTGCATAGTTACTCACATGATTGAGAAATATTTAATATATCTTAGGTGACATGTTTCAGAATTTTCTTGCTTATGGCTGAGAGGATACCTTCTCTGAGTGAGAAGAAAAGAAACACAAGGACCTGAACCTTTCATTTCTGAGAAACATCGGCTAATTCTTTCTAATCAGGAGGAGGAAACCAAGGGAAAGTTTAAATTAGGCACTGTGTAAATCTGCATGGTTGTGGCTGGGCAGGTGCTGCAGGTACCTGAACTAGGGCAAGTATGTTCCACATCACACTGCAGGATGCAGACTTTTCTTGCATTTCCAGAGGTGTCACTGTATTTCTCCATTTTGTGTATTTATGTCTTATTATAAAAATATAGAAAGAAGAATATTTTTCTCTTTAATAAATGACTGTCAAATCTGTGCAACACTTATTTATATTTGTCTTTCTATTAAGTTATCTCATGTTTTAATTGTCTTCAAAATCACCTCATTCTTGATAGAGAACCCTTGAGCTACCTGTATATTATGCATTCATAAGCAGGTGGTTCCTGGAGAGCAGGCAACATTTTTGCTGTCTTCAGAGTGTGTAACTTTGATTTTTGTTTGCCTGAGTACACTGACTTGAGTGATTGCTTATCTCATCTCAGGAAATACTTATGTCCAGAGCATACTGTAAAGCACAAGTTAATTTTTAATATCTCTTACATCACTTTCTTCCCTACACTACCTCTTATAACCATCATGTTTCAGAACTGGATTTTTTTTCAAGAACAATGAATACTGTGTGGCAAACAGAATATAAGTTCAGTAAAATCAGTGATAGAATTGCCAGTATCTTCCATGGAGCCAGGATATTCATTATTTTCAAATGTTTAGGCAGGTAAGAATCCAAAAGCTATAACAAACTTTGGATAAAACAATATGGTTGAAACCAAATATTTCTCCTATTCTTCAGGAGAAAGCAATACTTTGATTTATATTTCAAAAATGTCAAGGTAATTCTGATGAATCCCAGAAGTAATAAATAAACATAAATTTCATACCTGGAAGGGGGGAATGTCACCTGTGGCTGTCCCAGGTTTGGGTGGAGAGCTGAAGCAAAGAGAGGATTTGTGCTATTCCACCTGTTGCCACAGTCCTATGGTATGAAGCATATGATGGCCATGCTGACCTGAAATTTTCTGGCCCAAGATATTTCTCTTCTCTGCAGTTATCCATTCTGACTGTAATCTGCATCCTGCTCATCTGCATTAACAAAACTATTTTTGGCATCACTCTGACAGCTAAATGATCTGATTGGAGATTGCTTTTGGAGGGACAAAGGGGCATGAAAAGTAACCAGGGAGAGGTACATGTAAATTTGAGTCTCCTGTAAAATGCAACTATGTCTCGATATGAAAAGCAGCCTTCTGTAAGTATATGACAAATTAAAAAAAGAAGGCACTCTGGCTATGAAGTTGTAGCATGGGAGAGCTGAGTAATGCTCTTGGTCTAGAACGATCTTCCAGGACTAGCAACAAGAAATGCCAAATGTGATGCCATTTAAAGTTTTCCAGTATGGTTTCATATTGGAAAAGAAAAAAAAAAAAAAGGGAAGATGTTAACACTGCACCCCCTCCAAAAAAATCCCCCAAACCAGATTATCACTTACTATAAGCATTTGTAGATTCTTACTGGGTGAAATCTTAAATTCCATCTAAATGAAACATTCATCTACTTGACAGTTTGTGGTGAATAGCAGCTTCTGTTTTCTGTCAGTATGAATTATGCATGTTTGGAAAAAAGCTTCCAAATTTCAATTAGTGCATCTTAATTTTCTTTCCTAGACCAGATGGACTTTGTTAACAAAAGGATTGTATCTATATCTAATGGAACCACAAATTGTTTTAATCAATTTCAATTGAGATAAATATTTGAAGCATTAAACCTGTCTCCCTATTTTTTTTAACAAAGTCGATTCTGGATATCAACAGCACACAGCTCAGTTTATTACTTTTTTATCCAATTAGAAAGCAGAATCCCCAAGCCCTAATTGGCAAGTGCATAAAAGAATCTACATGTTGCTTAAGCAGCATAGAGGCAAGGAAGTTTAATTAAGTTGTAACAGGCAATTTGTAACTAATTACATTTGGTGTTAGATGGTGCTGGTTTACTGGCATAGAGGAGGAAAAATTCTTGTACAGTTTATTGCAAATCCAAAAATAGATTTTTAAAAAATCCTATATTAATCCCATAAGAGTTTTGGCAGTGAATATGTCACAACCTTTTTCAAATTGACTAACTACTTTGAAATACTAAAATACTGTTCATACTGGGGACTCTAGTGTTTGTACAAAATCCCATTGTATTTAGCAGGAGTCCTACATTTTATCTCAAAATAGACATCTTTCAATACATAGATCAGTAAAGCCTTTCTTTAATTTTAGTATCATCATTTACCTCAATGCCTTCAGGAGCTCTTTCTCCTGTTTATGAACTAATATTTACTCATCCAAATTTTAATTTTGTCTTATTTTCCTTATTTTTTACAATTTACCAACAAGACTTTGGGAAATATTTACAGGCATTAAATACACAGAATTGAAAATAATGATTTATTTTGATTGGATCATCAGGTTACTTGACAGTTCTTCTTGGATTTGCCCAGTGATTAACTTCTGAAATGGATTTTTGTATGAATTTTTAAAATTAACTTTAAAATTCTTTTTCATGGAGATAAAGTACAGGTTTTTTTATTATAAACACTCATGAAAATGAATGTTTCCATGAATATATTTGTGTGAATACGTACAAGTACACAGACAAAAATTTAACACATTATTTCAGTAAGTCTGCACAATTAGCATTTAGACTTTTGCTTGAGAAGGAGGACTAATAATGCTCATGTTCCCTAGTGGCCTGAGGGAAATGAGTTGATGAATTTGGAACAGTTCTACAAGTTCCCATTACATAGTTAACTCTGTGAAGGACATGAATGACAAAACTGGGAAATTAAACATTAGATAATAATAATTACAGACATTTTCCTACAGTAGCCACTTAAGAAATACTTTCAGACTTATTGCCAGTTACTTAAACTGTAACTGCATTATCCAGTGTCTATATATTACATGCATGAGACTAAAAAGATTAATCCCAGCTGTTTCTCTTCAGCCCCACTGAAAGAAAATGAAGTAGAATTCATATTGCCAAACCTCTGGACGCTTTAGGATCTCCATACAGTTAGCAGACAAAGTTACATTTAGAGGTGACACAAAGAATCGAAGAGAGAATCCTAATTGCTGCCTAATGCAGGTATTCTGAATAGTGCCTTGAAAACATCCACCTTTCTTCATGGAGTGTAGGGAGCTTAATCGCTGAGGTCAGGCTTCTGCCTATTCCTAATAACTACTCACTGCGGCAAATATTATAGTGAATAGGTGACAGACAGAAAGCTTTCTCTGAGCGCACAGATGTTAGTTCATTATTTCTCATCAGGAGAATGGTAAAACCAGAACAAAATACTTTTTCTGTAAAATATCCAAGACTGCTATATGCTTTATATGTTATATATATTTATGTGGATAGAGCGTATAGCACTATGCACAGCCTTCAATAATTGCACTTTATGTGTGAGGTTTTTTACAGCTGTATGGATCAACTTGACTGCTTAATGGATTTGTTGCCCAGACTAGTATGATATTTTTGTCTGTGGTGGAAAAAAAATCCCTAATCCTTTTTTGAAGACTAATAACATCTGTTACAGTTTTGGATTATATGGGAAGACATTAATGGATGCCCAACATGAATTCCAGTTAAGTATCAGTTTATGTAAACAGAAATGTGACAAAAATAAAAGTAACACCAGCAGCAACACATCTGTTTAAAGAGCTAATGCAAACTACAAGTACTTTAGGACAGTAATGTAGGCTATTTTTCAACATTTCCTGTTTGACATACAACCATATAAGCCATGTCAGAAGCTTGATTCGGTTGAGGTGATGTATACCAGCTCTTTCTTTGTAAGAACAAAGCCATGAGGCTCAATCTTTCAAGGTCTGTGGGGCTGTGAAATGTTGCAGCAGGGACTGTTAATTGTGATATATTGCTTCCCTGCCCTGGAAACATGTTGTGAATGTCTCATGCTATTAGCAGGTCTTGTATTTGATCAATACACATTACTTCAGAAAGAAAAAGTGATCCAAAGTCAGTCTGCAGATGAAGAAGACTTCTTGCATTGCACTGGAATATCAGAAGTTAAGTCACTCAAAAGTCTGTTGTTGTGAGAGAAACAAATGTATGTGGCACAGCCATAGAAGGTACAACCTGGTCAGACACGGGGGTAGTCATTGTAGTGGCCAGGCACTCATTCCTTTCCAGGCACCTTTATTGGCTTAGGCATGGCCTGGTGCATGTGCAGCTCCCCTGCTCCTCCAAGCAATGTATGGGAAGATGGAGACTTGTGGAACTTGAGTCTTTTCTGAATTGATTTCTTTGTGGGTTTATACTTCACTTCATCTACTTGAGCAGAATAACTGGTGCATCTAGAGAACTGGTTCGTGTTTGGGAGCCTCGGTCAGCATTTTGAGTGCAAAATGTTGAAAATATCCTACAAGCAAATGGGTTGTGCAGAAGTTCTTCTAATAATATATTTTCCCTCTGCAAATTACAACTTTCTCTGCTTACAAAAGCCTTAGGATTTAGGCCTCCAAGCCTAAATGTATATCATAGGGTTGATTTTTGTTGTTGTTGTTGTTAGTTTTTAAATTAACTGCTGTTTTGTGCTTTAGAATAAGTCAAGAAACAGAAGGTACATCAAACTGAGCAAGTATCTACTGAACAAGTAAAATAGATTGGAGTACGGGTGTTAAGTGGTATTAACACTTTCTGTTTGTACTTCTAAGCATATACAATCACCTAAGAAAAGAAGTCAAATTCTTAGTCATTACAAATTCTGATGTGTAATGCCTAAACAGTCTAGATAAACATCACTATCTGTGGCTGAGGGCCATATACCACAGCATTGTACCTACTAATTAGGGAAAGGATGAAGATCAGACCATCTCTTCACATACTTTGCAGCTAGTCTGTGCTCTGCAGTAGGCGTCTGGACTCCCTATGCAGGTTAGGTCTACTGTGACAAGTAAACACTGAAATGTAAGTACAGCTTGCTCTTGAGGGATCTTTGGAAATTCAGTCTATCACACACAAGACTCTAATCAAGCCACAGCATGCAGTTTAAGTGCAGAAACAAAGAACTATTTGAGAAAAATAATGGCAGTGGCAGTTGTGGAATTTTCAGCTTTCATAAAGTCTGCATGTTTCACTACCAGGGAGCCAAATATTTACTATCAGTTTAAATTTGCTTGTAACAGAAGCAAAAACCTTTCCTTAGCTGCTGTTTGTTACTGTGTGCTCATCACACTGCTGCATAAAACTTTATCCTCCTGCAACGTAAGATGCCACATCTATAATATCATAGACGCTAACTAAAGAATTTCAAAAATTTGGGGTTCCGTCTTCAAGAAAAATACACAATTCTTCTAGGGACAGGTAAGGAACCATTATCACACCAGTTAGCCTCAAGGAACTCATCTATTCCTTATTGAGACTTAATGATCAGTTAATGACCACTGAGAAGAGAGTACTGCCCATTGTGAGAGAATTAAAACTTTTTGATTGCAGGAGAGCATATAGCAGTATTGGCTACCTTATTGATTTAAGAACCTGATCATGTTAATCTGGAATTTCACAGAGACCACTCTTTTCTTACCCACTGGCCTGCTATGTGACTGAAAGCAGTAACTTCACTTCCAAGGATTGTCTTTCTCCCCTCCTTTGCCTCATTTGTTCAACTGTTTATTATGGTTACAGCCTCTTTTAGTAGAAATAGTTTGCATAAGTCTCTTAACACAAGTTTGGCCTTGATTAGACTTTCTAGATACTATTATAGGGCAAAAAAATAATAGAGAGAAAAGTTAGGACTGAGGTTATTACATTTTATAAATCCATTTTTGTGAATAAATCTTGCCAGGATCAACATGAGGTAGCAGTGCCAAATCTATCAAAGTTCTGACATTAATTAAAAGCAGATTTTATTCTTAATGTCTTGAAAGAGAAAACCATGACTTATTACATATTTTGTATCAAATATACAGTATGTCTATTTTCTTTAAGTATGTCTATTTTCTTTATGAAATCATTAGAGAAGCATAAGATGTGAACAAGGTTGAATAAATACATTCAATATATTCAAGTTACTCAAGATTGAATAAAATAATGAGAGTAGAGATGAAATGACTGAACAACTCCTGACATCTTGGAAATTCAAAAATCAGTCTAGTACTGAATTGAGATTAGCCAGTACCTTGGGATATTGGTAATGCTAAATACTGTGTATCCTGTTAAAAGTTGACAGTCATCTGAATTTTTACATGGGATAAATTGTAAAGAGCATTACCCATTTATTTTAACCAAGCTTTTAACTAAACAGGAATTCATATTTAGTCCAAGTCATGCCTTTGTATAACAAATAAAGATGTCAGAAAAGAAAAAGAAAAAAAAAATGTGCAACAGCTTAGTATGCTTGAGAACTGCATTTACCCTTCCATAACCATTTCCAGGGTGTTTGAAGACAGGCTGTAGATTCAGTTCTATGCTTCTGTGTTTATGGGTTCATGCTGCCCCCGGGAAGGAAAAGACTGCCGAAGGACAAGCAGGGTTTATCAGCTAGAATAAAAATAATTTTTAAAAAATATTGAAGAACACTGTTTTTCTTTTTTTTTCTTTTGCTTTGTTTTGTAATTAAAAGTCACTACAAATGCTCACATTAAAATAGAACTTAATCTTGCTTTCCTTACCATCAGTGACAACTTTGCAAGATCTGTCACACAGAGTCAGACTCACATCCTACCTAGCTAAGATGGGATCAGACACGTTATTTGTTTATGATGCAGCAGTTGGCTGATCAGGATCAGAGTGAGACCTCCATTTCATTCACAGCTAGGAGATTAAGGGTTAGAATGGTGAAAATACAGTTTTGTGCGTTTCCTCTACCCATAGAGTCCTAAGGCATAATCCTACACTGATGCACTTTCTTCCTCTTCCTCTGACATGGAACGTGATCTAATTTAAAAATCTGTATTCTACTATGTTGTAGGGCTGTATTCATAGATAGTAGCAATAATGTTATCATACCTGAATATATTTCTCGTTTATTTTAACTGAATGCACTTTATTCTAATTAAAAACAAACAAACAAACAAACAAAAATTTATAGTTATATATTTTATAGCTATTTTATCCCTATTTTATCTGTTCATTTGCTAAATCATAAATTATTGAATAAAGGTCCAAATTTCTGAGTGTGAGTAGACAGAATACTGTAAATCCCTTTACCCCAGGAAAATAAGCACTATGTATAGAGACCCTCAAACCAACCTCAGCACTAAGATGAATCCATTGGATTAGTTACTTTAAGGGACCAAAACACATTATTCAGGGAAAATCTGAATCATTACTAATAACAGCAATAGCATCATTACACTACACTAACTGGCATTAACATTGTGGCTGGCATTGAGGAACTTTTGAAAAGCCTTAGTGTACACTCAGGACTAGTGAATGTCTAGAGTAAAAGAGCAACCAAACAAAATAAAAATAATTGCAAGTCAGTTAAAGCATTTTTGACTATGATCACGTTAAGTAGGACTTTGTATTCCCTGAAGTGTTTCAGTGAGCTGGCTGTTGGTCAGTCAGGTTTCATATCCTCTGAGGGAGTAATCAGAATTAATCAGAATAAACAAATTTACTTCAGAAAAGCTAGTGCAATATATTATAATAAATGTATTTTTATTAGTATATATAGATTCCTCAAGACTGAAGATAAAATCCCCTGAGATAAACCAAAAAGCAATGTTTTTAATAGGGTTGAATATGAGCTAGTATTTGTCAGCAACTAGTCAACTTGTTATGTTTTTGCACATGCAAAAATGCAAAACATCATATATTTATCTTGTTCTCGGTAAGTGTAACATATTCAAGATAATTAAATGTATTCCTCTTATAATTAAATTTATCAGTCTAAAATATGAAATCGTGAGCTGTTGCTAAAATAGAGCCTGTAAAAGATGTTCACTTCAGTTTCGTAGCCGTTTCCTAAATGCAGATAAGCATATACAGCTAGATTAAATGAAAACACAGAAATCCTTGATCTTTCTACGAATGAGCTACCTGGAATAATTTGTTCTTTATATCTTAGTTGGCAATTGTTAACAAAGACAGCAATAGCATTAATTGTCTTATCAAACTTGCTTACTCTTGCTGGAAGATTTTTCATTCCATTAGAGAGTCCCCAAGACTTGGCACAGATTTCTGGGTATATTTATAGGAGATTATAAAAACTGGGAAACTGCTTGTCTGTAAAAGTATATGCTCAGTTACAATATTTTATCTTAACAGGCTAGCTGTTTCTTCAGATTCACTGTGGGCTATGGTAAGGATAATAAAAGAAACATTTTAATTACAGCTTGAACTCAAACCACTTTTTCTTTGAAGTAAACTGCAAAAAAAAAACATTGCTTAAAATGAAAAGGTAAATTTCAGGAATTACCTTAAAAGATCTTTTTCTCTAAACTTATAATACAGTGATAGACAATACACATTATTTTCTGTGTATCTCAATCAGTTCCATGATTGAAGAAACATCTTGGTAAATCAGCTAATGCCACAGGATATCTTTTTTTTTTTTTTTTTTTCCTGTAATATCTTTGACTTAATGAGAACACTGTTTGGGGTTGTTTGTTTACCAATGACTGTTATTTGGACCTCTTCCTATTCTCACTAAAGTCTCTGCTGACTTCACGTTGATTTTGGTCATGCAGTCTTGGGTCCCCCACTATCAAGTTAACGAAACAGAGATGACACTTCTACTCTATGTAATTATATCATTGAGGAAGAGGGGTGTATTCTCCTCTGAAATTTAGGTAAATGGGAAAGATTAGCCTAGATCTGAAAAACACACATTTTTATTATTTTTAATCAAATAATCTACAGCATATGATGTTGAAGTTGTAGTACATGTATGGCTAACCTCATAACTGAATAATGTCTAGCATCGTATTTCATTTCTGAAGTTTTTTGAGAAGCCACAATGACACTCGTCCCAGTGGTCAAGGACTTTGAAGACTAAATGGCTAACAACATATGGACTAAAGTTATTCTTTCCTCTGTCCTCCATTGTTGGGGATAATGGGGAGCCATAGTAGCCTGAGTAGGCCCTGGGCTGCCCCCTAGATGACCCCGGTGCCCGCGCACGCTCAGCCGTGCCGGTTGGCATGACTGGGCAGTGTGCAGGGCACCGGGAAACTCATTACATGTAACATCTGGAATGTTCTGGCAGCCCGGAGGTGGGGCCAGGCACTCCTGGAGGAGGGGGACCAACCAGAAGCCTCCGCCGCCGAGTGCCACCAATAGGAGGTGACCAACAGTGGCCCCCACCAATGGTAGCTCTCCCTCGTCCCATCTCCCTCCTACCCTGTTTGACATATAAAGTTAAGTTTCCTGTTAATAAAGTTGGAATGTCGCGCACTTTCACTACTGGGTAGTGGCTTTCTTTGCGGCATTTTCCCCGGTGCCGAAAGTCATCCTCCAGGACCCTATAATTTATTCCGTTAGTATTTCATTTTCCGTTTTGTCCTGGAGGGGCCTGCGGGTAGACGCTAGGGATTAGCGGTCCGCGGGTGAGGCTTCCGAGGAAGGCACCGGCGCTCCCCTCGGTTGGGAGGCTGCCGGCCTGCGAGGACAACCTTGTCGCCGGGCCGGAGGTGGAGGCCCCATCCCCTCAGTGCACCTCCGTCGAGAAGAGGCGAGGCTTCCAGCGCCCAGGAAGGTGAGGACACGGGCCCTCGGGGCGGGCCACGATCACGTCAGCCTAGGCGAAGAAGGGACGGTGCGCCCTCTCCGGGGATCGCGAGGCCTGCGTCATCCGTCGTCGCGGTCCCCGTCGCGGAGGGCCCCTCGCCATGTTCGTCACCTTCCGACTTGCCCACCTATACTCCGTGAAGAGGATAAACACATTCACAAATGCAACCAAAGCATTTGACTTTGTTTAAGTGATAACCTACGGAAAGTGGCTGAAATGTGTAGTAGATATTGCTTGCTAATAAAGACAAGTACAACTGATCTGGATGTACTTTCACTGTCTCTTTCCAGAACGTCACAAGAGAAGTTACGGCCTGAGGGAGGGCTAGGACTGATTCCTCCTGCCTGTTGCTACTGCAAAGGATACCAAGACTTTTGTGCTCCGTATTGCAAAGCGAGCCATGATACAGCACTGAGAGCTTGCAGGTCTGAAGGTGGCCACCTGTTCCAACTAATCTCTAGAAAGACACAGCCAACATTTTACCTATACCTGTGAAAAGGAGCTCAAATCAGTTGTTGTCAGGGCAGGCACTGCTGGCAGCTGAGCTCATGACATCTCATTGATTTCATACAATTTCCACATATAATTTCCAATTTGTAAAAGTAAGAAAGCTCATGGTAAAAACACTTTAATGAGACCTTCTTGATATCTCATATAATGGCAAACCTAGAAATGAAGAAAGCAATCCCTGAACTGACTTCCTTTTACACAGTGCTTCTTTCTACAGATAAAATAAAAAATAATTTTAGAGCTTTTGATTTACTTTTTTATATAATCAAACATTTTCCTACTAGATCCTCTTGCATACAGAAGATTTTATGCAACCTCATATACATTAAAAAACAGAAAATTTTGTTGCTAATTACTTTCTTTCTTTGCAGTACTTTTGATACCATAAAATTCCAAATAATAACTCTTGGAATTATCAGTAAAGGGAAATACTCTGGAAGTGAATTTTTATATTTCTGCTATTTACAGTAGTCGAGAACTCAAAATATGTGTTTGAGAAAATCTATTAATACAGACCAGCAACAAATAAAATAGGCTGAATTCAATACATGTGAATGAATTTCTCAAGAAGATCTTTTGTCTTGACTCTACTTATGACACACATTTCCTAGAATTAATATAAAATTACTGGAACAGAACAATGTTGGAAAACTCTTGGAAGTCTGAATTATTTCCTTCGCATTGCTTAAGGATTTTGATTTATTTTTTTAAATGTCTGGAATTGGAGAGTTAGTCTTCCTAGCTTGTGTTCAAAAGTTCTGTAATGGAAAAGATCATTTCTTATATTAGCATGACTACAATGAACCTAAATTATGCATGAAAACCCGATGAACATCTGGTCTAAATGACATATAGTAGTGTATATTATAACACAGGCAGGGCTCTGCTGTTAATTCCTATTAACTTACATTTCCTCGCATGAAGATTAAATAGAGTTTTAAATTACCTCAGGTTACCTTAAGGTTACTTAATATGTGTTCTCAGTTTTTCTTGTGCTTTACACTAGAAAAAAACAGAACAAAACAAAACAAACTTATTCTCTATGACTCATTTTCATCACCAAACACTTCCTTTAACCTTCTTTGTGCATCAATTTTAGAAGGCATATGGCCTAGTTACAAAAAATAACATTGTTACCTTTTCATGAGGATCTTGCCAGCAGTGATTATTCAAAATTCAGATTTTTTTTTTCTAAGTAACATTATGTGTTCTCGCGTATACATATATTGAAAGGCCTAAGTAGTTCCTTCAGTACTAAAAGACATATCAGTATGTTCAGGATAATGAGGCTGATTCAGTAAGACTAGACCTTCAAGCTACATTTTCCATTCAATGAATACACATTCTCCTTAAAACTGCACTGACACATGCATGAATGAACAGCAATGAAGTGGTTAATTCACTGGGAAAAGAAAGAACAGCTGTGGGCAGCTTCTGAAAAACTGTTTGACCTGTCCATCACAGAGACATTTGTTCTTTACTGCTGCAGGTGGCAGAGCTACTAAGAAAACCAACTTGATTCAACGCAACCTTTGGAATGACTTGTTTCCTGATAATCTTCTGAACAGTACACCTCTATGCTAAGTCACAGTCATCGCCGCAATACATAAAGATTGCAGTTAGGCTGAAGAGCAAAAGATCATTCCAGAAAAGAGCATTGTGAAGGAGATACTGTGCTCAGCATCTTGCAGTACTTGCAAATAAAAATGACATTGTAACATTAGGTCCAGCATTAGGACACAAGTGAAAAAAGCATTTCACTGTATAGAAAATACCAATAAATACAACATCTCTACTAGTTTTAAACTGTTTTCCTGACTTTCTAAAAGGTAAATCCACTACCAGACTTCTTGTGGATGCTCACTTTCCTTTAAATTTAAATATGACTTGCAGATATAGCTTTCTTTTATCCTGTACTTCAACAAATTTTAAATCAGGATTACTGCATTTTGACAATTATTCTCCAGGTTCTCAAGTAGAATTCCTACTAAAGTCAATGGTGCTACAACAGAAAAGAAAGTAGTCAGTTAAACACTGTGGGTGCTAAAGAAAAAGTTGTGCACAGTTGCCGAAAATGTACGTATGGGAGGCTTACATATTTCAACCACGCAAAAAGCACAATATAATTTTAATTGACCATGAGACAGGAAGAAGTAATATGTTCCTCCACAGCTTTTTTTTTTTTTTTTTTCCTAGAAATGCCTCCAAAACACAGCAGAAAGGGCTGACCTTTTTATATTTCTCTGCTACTTATTACTGTCTATTTTAGTTTCCTTTTTTTTTCAGTCTGCAAACTGAAAAAGGTTACACACAGAAGCAGGAAAAGACAGAATATACAATGGGAACATCAGAAAATGAAGCTGGTAACATCAGGATGTGTAGGCTGCTGATCTCTAATATTTTTGACTAACAGTGACTGCTATCCTTAGAAACTTTTAAGGACTCCCAGCAGGAGCCATGTACAGCTCACTGTGAATTGCCAGGTACGTCCTGGAAAGAGGGTTGAAGTCACTAGTTTATCTGATGATCTAGGGAAAATTGTGAAGTTTGCTGCAGTAATTATACTTGCCTGCTTCTGAGATGCATTATTGTTGTAGGATTATCATTATGAGAACTGCAGTTTGGTTGAAAATATTAAATGGATACAAAATTATAATTTACTGAATTTTTTCCCTTGTAGTTTTAGCTGCAACGCACTCCACCTCTCTCCTATATTTTAAATTGAAAATAATTTAGTGATCCTCTTCTCCCCTGAAGTTGAAGAATTGTGTTTATATTATCATTAACTCTCCCAACTCTACCAATAGTAATTTTTTAGTGGTCCAGAATTATACAACAGTTAAATGGAAATACATACAGAAACATAAGGTGTCTGTCTTCAGCCAGATAACTGCAATTCAATTTATTATTTTAGTACCAAGGGAAAACCCAGAAGATAGTCTGCCATTCCAAGTGCAAGATGCCTCCCGCTAAGAACTTATCATTTAAATAGACTTGACTTGAAATAGGAATTAAATATATATTATGCTAATGTAACTTTGAGAGATCTATTTTTTCAAGGTACAATGGCCTTAATATTACGGCTGTCCTCTAAAAATCGAGTTCTATACATTTGTTTGAGAAATGACTTTGTATATTTTATCTATTTTTATTTGAAGTACTTTTGTTGCTACTCTCAACATTTGGGCTTTTGGGCTCTTTAAGATGTTATGTTCAAAATAGCATATAGGACAACAGACCAGGAGTTTTTTTTTTTTTCAGATATAAATTCAAAAGTAAAAAGTGCCTTGCAAAAAAAAAGCCTTGAAAATGATTGTCATTTAATTGTAGTGGTATTTACAAAGCTGGAAGTGATGGGGTTAAACTAGAGAAAACACAGATATATTTAGTAGGAAATGTGTTGCTTTTACACAGGTGATAATGAAAATTCTTTAGACCTCTGCAGGTGTAATTTAGTCAATTACAGCACAAATTGAACAATTTCCTAATTGTTAAAGCAAATAACTAATATTATGTCTGTCACTTGAACCATCAGTTGAAGAAAGAAACATATAATTATCAGCTCATCAACCTAAGGGCAACACACCAAGTCTAAAATAAACAGGTTGTAATCTTCAGTATTCTAATAGTGGCCAAGTTATAAATAACATCTTTTGTATGACTAATGGGCAATCATTTGTAAATGACAGCCCTGGACAACTCTAGGATTACCTTTCCTTATTCAAATGTAGACACAAACAAATTGCTTGAAGCCTCAGTAAGCACAGAGATTAAAATAGTGTGAGAAGACTTTTTGTTCTTAACCAGAGATGCTAATCATGGACAAACACAGATCATATGAAATCCTGATCTGGTATTTATTAGTGAGGATGGGTAAAGAAACAAAAAGGAGTATTTCAGGGTTTTTTTTTGTTCCCTCTAGAGATTTTTTTTTAACTATGTTTAACATTTTCTTCATATGGGGAATTGAAGAGGCATAGAGAAAGTATTCTTTGGTCTCTGTAGGACTAGTGGAATAACTACACAATAGTCTTCTAAGTCCAATTCTTATGATCTTCTAGCAACTAAATTTCAGATATCTTCCTGCATCCTGCATTCAGTTCTGCTAGTGGTCAGATAAAAGAAGTAGAACAATTTCTTTATTTTTTTTGGTATCTCACACTTAGATTTTCTTAGATCACTCCTCTGAGGCCAAAAAATGATTTGTCTCTTTCCTACATATAACTCTTCTATATTGGTTACAACTGGCTGTTGAGGCTTGATGGTCATTTACAATGAGACACAATAAACTGTAAATGAGACACAGTATATAACATAGTCTGCCATAATATCTATAGGTCAGGTGTCTTCTCACCCTATGTGAAAAGTCCAAAGGACAGAGTTCTCTCTCTGTTTTAGTAACCTGCCTCCTTTCATGCCCAGTGGAAAGAAATAAGTTCCTGTGAGTTGCAATGAATCACATTCCGGTTGAAGAAGTCAAAGTGAATAAAAGACGCTACGTACAGAAGTAGCACATACCAGTCTGACAGGGGAATCTGATTTAGCTCTATCAAAAGTGCAAGAGCTACTGGCTGAATCTTCAACACAACTGGATCATGAAGACAAAACAACCAAACCACTTTTGTAAACAGGATTTTGCATACATTGGGAGACGACAGAGAGGTCTAAAAGCATCTTTTGGATGGATGGATACTGAAATAGCGTGCTAGTGAAATGAATTAAAGCACAGATTAACAGAATAGCACAAATCTTTATTTACACTTCAGTTCTCTAAAAGGTATTTCAACTACCTACACACAGCAAATAACTAATTGTAATTCCCAATCCACCATTCATTTGAAATGCAGCTTGTAGTTCATGTTTTACTACTCACTAAAAAACAGGGAAGTACTAATCTTGCTTTATTTTTACCTGTGAGATCTCATGCCAACATTTTAAACTGTAAAAACTCATGGCATATAAATTAAGGTCAGTAGGAATAGAAAGCAGATGTTTGAATGGAAATTTGACATTTCCCCTACCTTTTGGGTCCTTGGCATTTTATACCTTTTTTTGTGCCTTGACGAAGTGCATAAAGTAACTTTAGTTTAGCCAAAGATTCGTATATGAATGTATGCTTAAAATATTGACTATTGAGGATATCCACTTCAAATAAATATAAATTAAAAAAATACATCGTCTGGCTTAGTACTGTTCCACGAAGAGCCTTACTTAAGCTGGACTGGAAAAGGTAACCTAAAAAGAGCAAGAATGGGTGGTGCTTCTTATCATAAGGATTCTCTGCATTTTTTGGAAAGAGAAAGTTTTACACTTTTTTTCATTATTTTTGAGTAGCATGGAAACAGTAATTTTTAAATTAACATTTTAAAATCTTTATTGGAATATTCCATGTACTCATCAAGTGGAGGTTTAAACATTTTTATTAATCTTGTCTGTGATGTAAAATGAAGGAAAAGCAGCCAGTCTTCATTGTTACTCTATCAATGTGCCTTATGGGAGGAATTAATTTGGCGAGATTCATTTTTCTTATACCTATCCTGCTCGTGCGTCATCCATGACAGAAATAATCTGCCTAAATCTTACTGATATTATCACACTCACAGTTATCACAATTAATGTACATGGAATGCAAAAATAATGTTGAATCTAATGTTGAATATTTCTCACACAAGTTTTGAGAAAAAATGCTGAAATGCATTTTTTTTAATTCACATACAACAAACAGGGAAATATAGGACACAAAGTAAAACAAATTCTAGATGTTTACCTTTATATTGTGCATCTATAATCTTTGTTTGAATGAAAAAATAGATAGCCAATCAGCATAACAGAGCTAGAGAGAAAAACATTTTTTCCCCAGTAACAGCTGCTAAAATAATGGAAATACAAAAACAGCAATAATAAAAACAAGTTTTGGGCAACAAGTAGGTTAATAATTTATTTTCTCTAGGTTCTATTTCTCTGGAGCCTGACTACCATGGGAAAAATAGCCAAAGACTCCTCTCATTTTATAATCTGAACACTTAAGAGTTAAGGATTTGTATAGGGCACCTTCCACCACTTTTCCTAAAATTTGCTTTTTATTCTTTCTATTTGATTCAGTTACCCAAACACACCAATAACCAGAAGTTTGTGAGGCTTTGGAATCTCCACCTTAAATTCATATTTTTGAAAAGATTTTTCCTAGAGATTGGCTTTTTAGGCAGCACTTTATCATTTCCTCTTCATTCACTTGGCTTATTCTTCACATTTCTTTCCTTCTTGGTTCCTTGAATTTCTCCAGCCTAGGTGCAAAATATCATCAGGTCTTCAGTTTTGACAGTGATGATGATTGTGATGAATACTTTCCAGTTTTTGAGTTTGTAAGTAATATTCAGATTTTTTACATAAACTGCAAAGACTGACAGAACAATACCAAAGATTTGTAGTGTTGACTGTGTATGTTTAGAAAAAACTTATTTTTTATATCTAATCTTAAGCCAGTTCTATTAGTTGTGTAACTTATTTTGGCAGAACTTGTATGCTTATCTAACATTTATATTCTCTTGCCAGTTTTCCTATGCTAGATCACCATCTGCTTTATTTTCCCGTCCAGTCCCATGTTTATTATTGGAAATAGAAGTGGTAACAAAAACTTGTCCTTCATGTGTCTGAAAATATTTTTCAGGATTATTTTCTACAACCGCTTCTCAGAGACCAAGGTGCAGGTGACTAGCCTGTAGTTCTCCTGATCCTACTTCTTGCTATTCTTGAAGATAGGAGTGACATTTGCTTTTGTTGAGTCTCTAGTAACCTTCCCCAATCACTGTGACCCTTCAAAGGTAATCCAGAGTGGCCTTGCAATGGCATTGGCCAGCTTCCTCCGAACTCAAGGTTACATCTCATCAGGTCCATTTATTTTTGTATGCCCAGTTTGTTTTCGCTCACTCCCTTGACCAAGCTTCCAGGACTTCCCCTGCCATTTTGCATAGCCAGTTCAGGTCCAGCAGGTCACATTGCCTTGGGTTCCCCACCTTTCCTCTCATTAGTGAAATACATTTGAACACAAAATTCTTCTTTGAGGTAACTTGTATTGTGAGCTTTATGAGCCTCCAAAGACATTACCTATTACCTAGAACTAATTGTTTTACATCAGAACTAGCAGTGTTTAAGTAGACACCACAAAGAGCTAAGAAACTGACCTCATCATTATCACTGTTTTGTAAAATCTGATTATTTAACATGGACATATGTTGTACTCTATCATCATCTTCACATAATTACTATGTAAGCTCTTATTACTATTATTAACTGTGACGGGACAGAAGGAGAGTTAGAAGCTCTCAGTTCCCAGATGCTAAAGCACCAGCCACATTAATCATCATCACTTCACCAAGAACTCACTCTCGAACATAGGCACTGGCACAACCACCACAGCATTCAGAGAAGTAACAACTGAGGGACCAGCAATTATGGAACCCCAACATCCCAATAACTTTGCAACCAAGACAAGATCACTTATTCAAATATTCAGTCGGTATAGCTAATACAGAGCTCGGGTTTGTATTTGGGTCTAAATGAACTTATTTCCTGGAATAATAGGGCTATCAATTCTTGGCATTTTTTAATGCTCAGTATGGACAGCCTGCCTATTCAGTCAAATCATACATTTGATTTCTCAGAAGATCTCCCTCCTACCTAGTTTTTGAAAGAATTCCTTGAAATTTTCCTGGTTGCTGGTAGTCATCATCCTTCAAATTAAAAAGTACTTTCCCATTTCTTTTGCTGTTTCTGAGATATGTCTACTAGCAGAGGAACATCCTTGCTCTTCAATATTTCATATTGTTTGTGTAAAAATTCCCCCAGATTTGACAAATTCTGCCTACTTCTACTACAGTCTGTAATTCTGGAGGCCTAATCCTGCCACTGCTAAAATGAATTGAAACTCTGTGGTGAGTGAATCACCAGGATTATTCTTGATTTGAACAAATCTTTATACGTCTAATCTGATTCAATGGCTCTGCTTCTGTTGCATATGCCCAATTAAAAATAAAGAAACTAACAAACCAGGAAAGCTAACAATTTAGTATGTGGGGTATTCCTTCAGATTTCTGGTAGATCTTACACTCAGTGGTATTCCAAAAATAACTCTGAATAAGACAAAAACAAAAATGACAGAGACTAGAGGACATGTCTTCCCTCTGCCAAAGTATAACGGAATATACTTTTGTGTGTATATGCCCTTGATAAAACCTGATCACACTAGCAATTGGCACATACTCTTGTCATGAACTATTTGATTTTGGCAATCTAAAGACTCACAGGATGTGATTGTAAATTGTGAGACCTCAGGATCTGGTGATAAATTCCGTCATTAGAAAATGCTGGCATCCACTGAAAACTTTTTGACTTCTGTAGTCTTGCTGATAGATGAAGGTTGAATATAGGTAGATATGACTGATAATTTTTCCTTTCTCTGTTCTAATTAAAGTCTTTCTTTTTGAATATTTTGTAGGAAAGTTAGTAGTATGATACTTTCTGACAATAGAGAGGAAGCAATTATTATGGCAAGTAAATCAAGGACTTAGTGGATGTTGATCTTTACTCACATTGGCTAACATATGAAGCAATGTGAAGCAGTCCTTTTGATTAATGGGAATAGAAATGGGAAAACACGCTGTTTAATCTAATTAGAGAACAAGGGATGAGAAATTAAAATACATGAAAAATGCCCATAGAATTTTATGGACATTTATCTTTCTGGACCTAATCAGCTAATGTGTCAAGGAAGGATGAGATTGATTAACATCAGTAGCTTGTAACCCAATCTACCAGTGTAAATCCAACCTTCCAGTTGTTAGAGTTGTGTATAAGAAATCTCTTCTCTCAGTGGCAGGCCACATTCATTTGTATGAATACACAAATGGCTTCATTAGGCCAGATTAAATGTCAGATTAAATGTCCACTTCACTCAATATTCCTGTTTCCAGTACTGGTCAGTAGAAAAGACAGTTAAAGCAAAATAGTATTGGTTAAGATATACCCACATATGTGCAAGACCAACAGTGGTGTTTGATACACAGGAGCTGCATATTCCCTGAGCCGAGAGAGCCATCTGTACATACTACTGGCTTAGAAGAATGGAGCCTGAGCGCTTGTCTAGTCTGCCTGCGCAGCAACCCTGTGTAAACTCAGCGGGGAGTGGAAAAGAAATGGGGATGATAATGGGATACTTTGCAAGCTGGGAGAGACTACTCTTAGCAAGTAGTTCTACTACATTGGGAAAACCTAAAAAAGCCACATATCTCAGGCTTTTCAGGGAGTATGTATAAACCCGGATCCTGATTCTGGTAACAACTGTCACTGAAAAATCATTTTTCTTGTTTGAAATTTTGAGTCATATGTTCAACTTATTTCTTATTCAATGCACATATCTTCCTCTCTGTAATACTGGTAGTGATACCCACTTCAATAAATGTTATAAATGGAAGCTGCTTCCTGAAGAGAAGCTGCAGCAGGGGATTTTATGCCCTAAATTTTTGACAAAAAGAAGTGTAACAAATGGTTTTACCTTGAAAATGTTGCTTCTTACAACCATTTCTGAGAATATGATTACATATATATTTAATTTTCTGAGGGATCACAACACAAATCAAAGAACTAAATAAAGCACATTGTTTATTATAAGAAAATCCAATTGAGAGAAAATCAGATGCTAAACACAGAAAGGTAATTTTAGGTCACACTATTTGTTCTCAGCTACTTTCCTTTAGCTGTTTAAAAAGAGATTTGGGTTTGCTAATTCCTAATAAGCTATTATTTTAATTTTAAAGAAGAGAAAACAGAACTTCTTAAAGTAAACTTTATTATTCGTGACTCTGAAAGCCACCAAAAGGGCTGAGGATCCAGAGGCAAGAAGCGTGCAGAACATTTAAAAGACGATAGAGCAAAAGCTCTGGAATCAGATAACTAAAAGCTTTGGTGTGACTAACAGTTCAGGGGTAGAAATGTACCCCACAGAAGCTACCAGTTGTTTGCATAACAAATGAATATGTGTACACTAAAGGAGATAAGTATAATATTTGCCTCAAAGGTAAGCTGTTGTGATGCTAAGAAGCAATCAAATAGAGTAACATGAAATCTTTTTGTTTGGTTTGCTCGTGGAACATGATACTACCTGAAGACTGTACTTCAGATTTCATAAATAAAATGAATCAGAATTAGTCAATTTTTTTGCTAAACTTTTTACATTGCTGCTTTAATTTTGTAGCAGCAAAAATAATGTTTTTATTAAAACAAACATTTTTTGTGGAAATGAGTCATCCGACTGATGTATTGACTGAGGAAATGTTGAAAGATATTTAAAATCATTGAAATTTTCATTGTGATATCTTGCTAACAGAAATAATCCAATACATTTCCAAATGAGGTACTTATAATACGGTGTTATATTAGCTAAAATAAGATACTAAAATCCATAGAGAAAAATATTTCATATATCTTGAACTGAAATTTTCTTAAGAATGTATTCAACTAATTTAAAGTAATTGTTGCCCAAATCCTTGACTGATTTGGCTGAAAGGAGGGACGAATATCAGGCAAAATAAAGACCATAATAAACAATTAATGCAGAATCCCACAGACTTGATGACAACTCAAACAAGGACATATCTAAGAAGTAACATAGAATTTGCTGTTCCTGTCTTTGGTGGTAGACCATGATGCCTACTCAAGAAGAGTGGTCTCAGCGAGTGGTCTTCACCGGGGTGGCTGATCATTTCTGTAATCTTCAACATGGGGCCAGGGAGGAGAGTGGAAAAATTGCTGCAGTCCTACTTTCCTGGGCTCATATTTGTGTATATCAGAAAGAATAAGAACATGGATCTTCCTCTTGATCCTTGTCCAATCCTTTTTTCCTATGCATCTTGATATCAAATACATTGTCAAAGGACAACAATGGCTACCTTGTCACCTGCACAGAACAGAACACCTTTCACAGCTGTATTTGTTTTCCTGATATTCACCTTGCTCCAGCTGGCTGGAAACTGGAAATAGTCTAGAGAGGTTTTCCCCATGACACATATCACAATGAAAATGATGATTTGTCAAGCTGAAGATTTTTGTACAGAAGAATATTTATTTCAGTTAAAATCTTTACAAGGAAGTTTTCAAGAGAAAAGCAAGCACATAACTGTTTAGAAGTTAATGTTGTATAGAACTGATTGAGAGGAAAGAAGTGTAGGTACATATGTTTGCCTAACACGTGGCAAGCTTATTCAGGAATGGGCCCCCTAAAAAGCAATGATTAAAAATCTCATAATATTTGTTAGGTGGGATTTATGCTAATCATCTACTGATAGGGTACTTACTGAAACAGAGGTTTAGCATCTAAAAAACAAGAAACAAAGCATTATTAATAAATACATGGAACTTAATATATTTTGCTTCAATTTTACTACTTTTTCAGGTAAATACTTTTCTTCATAAGCCTCCCTATTGCAGAGCAGATGTTAAGTTTAACTTAATTGTTAGAAATAAAAGAAAAGCTGCTTGACTTTAGTACAACATTAAATTATTTTTACAAGGTAAATTCTAGGAGAGTTACATTTGGTGTCAACACTGTATAAACAATAGTTGCCCTGCAATTGCAAATCTATTTCCTTCATTATTGCTGATGTCCTGAAACCCACAGAACACCAGAACTGACAGAAAAACAACTCATTTCCTTCAAACTTTCCTGCTGAATAATTACTTCCTGTGTTTATCTGATATGTGCTTCCTGTGGGCTATTTCCATATGTTTTTCCTGTGCCAGAGATTTTTAAGGACTCTAAGAAAAGCTAGATTTTGCAGAATGCCTCCTCAAAATAACAAGAAGACGAACAGACTAACAGGAGATAGAATCAACTTTAAATACCTTTAAAAATATTTTCTTTAAATTTTTTAAAATAGTTTTGCTAATAGCCTAGTCATAAAAAATTACATTGCACTGAGTTTTCAGGTGTACCAAATTCACCTTTTTATTATTGCTGTTATAAATAGAGCATTTTTAGTCTTCTTCCTTTTTGACATAAATCTCTGTTTCAGCCCATCGATTCTGACAGAGCAAAAGAAACTACGGTGATATTTGAACACAAGAGAAGGATATTATTTCTACAGGAACATAAGGAACTAGCCACATTCTCCCATTGAGTTGTGTGGGATGATATGCAATCCTCCTTACCTCTTAGAACTCAAAACTTCTCTTTAGAAAATCTACATGCTAGTATGCCCTGGACATTATCACAAAACCAGTCTGGAATCGTACCTGGAGACGCAGATCTTCTTCCATAGGCTCTTCTCCTCTGATGTACTCTGACTTCTCTGGAGAGCTCACAGCAAATCTTTCATGTTTCTTCACATGCTTGTATTGCTAGTCATTTTGGCTATCGTATGTCACAAGATGCCTCTCTGTACTCTTTCTGCAGTATTCACACTAAAAGGAGTGTCATGAAGTACATATTTAAAATAATAAACATTATTAAATATTCGCAATACAGTGCTTCTGCCTCCAGGCCCCAGAGTTGTTACTTTTTCTGTGATGATTGTCTAAGATTTTAAAGAAAACTGAGGCATTTCTGGATCCCATTAAGTATGCCTTGCTTTATGTTTTTTCTATTGATTTTCCTATCTGCAGAGTATAAATAGTCTTTTTGTTACCCTTTTGTGTGTGTGTATTATTATTATTTATATATGGATTTATATATGTCTATAATATATAATAAAATCTGTATATACATATATATATAATCTGTATATACACACATGTATATATAACAGTCTCCAAGGGTTCTTCTACTAGGAGCTATGAATTCCTATACACATGAGGAATATGTGGAAACTCACTAGTGAAATTAGAGTCTTTGCAGGCTACGTTTCCTCAGTGTTCTCCCAGAGCCGCTGTTGAAGAGTGAAATCTCCAGGTTGGGTGAGTTGTCATGAATGGGTAGATGTTAGTTCAGCTTTTTATCAGATAGTAGACTCAAGAGAATTTCCAAGTCAGCAGATTTTGATGTTTAATTTTTAAACACAAATCCCCAGGAAAAATGTAGGAATGCCTGGATTTGGTACAAAACTAAAATACACATATCTGTCACTAGGACTGAAGACCAAATAAACAATACAAATCATTCAGTGGAGCATAAGATTAAATTCTGAGTTTCAAAGTTCTACTTTGCTAAAATACCTTGTCAGAAAAAAAAAGGAAGAAAAAAAAACAGGATTAAAAAAATTAGGTCAACTGAATCTGGGATTTCAAACATTAATATCCATTATTCACAGTTATTTCATGGAGTCATTACATTATTACACAGCAGAGCTTATGTTGTTTTGATTGCATGTTTTTCTATCTTAACATATTTGGAAGTCTTTCAAATTCAGCTTTAGATTTATGTAAGTTTATGGTGCTTATTGAAATTCTGCTACATCCTGTATTTTAGCATTTTATTCAGGGAATACATAGTCTTATTATCAATATCTGCACAAAATAAGTTAATAGAGGTCCTGTAAATTTAATCCTTGATTATGTCCTTAGGTCCATCTTTCTTGTATTAGTAGCTTTTCTACTTTCTTTTAGCTTATCAATTCTCTTAAAAGGAGAAAAGGAGATTTTTTTTCTCCAGTTATGCAATAATACGAAATGTAACATGCTTCAATATCATCATACTGATGCGTTGTAAACCTATCATCAATATGTTTACACTTTGCCTTTGTCAGATATATTGATCTAGTATTTAGCCATGGCTAAAATAATACTTGGCCTGGTTAGGTTAATGTGTCTTTACTATAACCTGCTCAGTCCAGTAGGTTTGAGTGAAGGCACTGGGAGAAAAACAGTGAAGCATAATGTAACATCAGATGATAAGGACTCTGTCAAGGAAATTCATTAGTGACACTTGTAAGGGGTGAACTGACTATATGTGTAAGTCATGCCATCCTAGTTAATAAAGGTCAAATATTTGATATATGTATCAGAAGTCTGAATCAAAGGCTATATTTTTGGGTGATCTTTCATGAGTGTAGATATTATTCTTGGGATATAGCCAGGATTTCTCCATTTCACAGTATTTTTGCATAGTAATTGCAGTAACTGATTGTTACTGTCTAATTAAAATAAGTGTCCCTTTAGCTATGCTGATAGTTCATGGCTTTGATTCCACTTTACGTGCTATATTCTACACGGAGATAGACACTTCTGTTCATTAGGTTACTCCTCTATCCCCACAATAATGACCTGATCTTCTAATTTGATTATGCCAATAGCAAAGCTTTCATTGGCTTCAAAAAGCTCTGAACTTATAGTTAGCACTTTTGTTCTAGGACTCACTAAAAGGAAAATTGGTATTATGAAAACTAAACAAATCAGGAGTTGAATGTTAAACAAACTATTGAGGAAAGAGAATTTTGGTTATGCTTCCATGTTATACTGATATTGATTGATAAGCAAAATGCAACAACAAGATCATCTCTGTCATGACAGCTATGTTCACAACATTCAGTATGTTTCCAAGTAATTAGTCAAACATGTATCAAATAATTTTTCCAAGCTTACAAATATAAAAGACCATTCAACTGTCACAGTGATCTCAGCTTCTTTCATGATCTGATATGACTGAAATTAACTTGACAAGGGATAGAGGTTAGCAAGGAAGGTCGTATCTAGATGGTTGGCAACATGTTGATCCACCACATCATCTTGCCAGCTGACAGCAACAAAACCGTAGGAAATTAACTATGCATCATTAAATCCTCTGATATACATTGCACAGGTCTCCTACTCATGTTTACTGTGTTTGCAATCTGAGCTTATGCGACAATCACAAAACTTGCATGCTAAATTTTATCTAATGACTGTCAATGAACAGTAGTTTGAGCTCTAGGACTGAAAACCAAACATATTTCACTGCTTCTTCTACATCCATCCAATTCTTGCTGTAAAGTACTTTGGAAAACAGCTAAAATTGTTAGACCACTAGATTTAGACCACCAACTTGGAGGACCAAGCAAGAACTAAGCTTAGATATCATGTTCTTCTGGACCAGTTGTCAGACTAGGACTTAAAAATGCCTCTGACTTCTTCTTTGGAAGACGTTGATAGAAGAAAATGATCTGCTTGGCCTTTGGTACACTGAGACGTTCTGGATGAGTTTGTGTGAATGATTTCTATAGATACCTATACGAGTGAATGCAGAAAGCAGTAGCCACTGGAAAACAGTAAGTGAAAAGAGGAAAAGTATGTGCTGAGAGATAGCACGTGAAAGCTTCCTAAAGTTTTATAAGCTCATCGCTCCTGTGAAATCTGCAAGAATTGGTAAACTCAGGGAACCAAGAATGTCTGAATCTGTCCAAGACCACAAGGGTAACATCACCTTCAGCAACATGTTGTATAGCTCAGATCATATCCAAGAGGATAGTGGCTGGTATATTCAAAGATTTCAGGTTTATATGTGCCTGAAGAAGCAAGGGAATCCTAAGCAATTTTCTGATCACCTAACAGAAACCTTTGATGCATCAGTATGATCCTCTCTGCTTCTTAGTCAATCACTAGCATTGGCCTGCCTGCTGTTGCTTCACCCAGGTAAATCTGAATGACTGTGTGTGTGTGTGTGAGGGTGAACTATGCGAGTGAATAATTGAATGTATTGTATGAATATTTATCTGCTATTAATAGTAGCAGCTTGATTCTATTAGTGATAAAAAATTAATTTTTAAAAACTGATCTGTGTCCTCCTTGATTTGATCACTTGTCAGGAGAAAGGTAATTTACAAAATGGCTACTATAAGTAAGTTATTAGAAATTGATTCTTACCAGAATAAGTTTAATATTTCTACTAATACCAAGCCAGTGAACAGAGCTACACAGTGTGCCAGCTGTAACTTTATCAAGTTTTCTTCGTTAAGATCCAGAGGAAAGATCCTTGTGAAACACGCCGTATGTGGAAAGTCTCTTGTTTCTTTTGTGATCACAGAAGCTGGAAGATGAAAAATACAGCATATTTTTGATTGCTGTTACACTTTGGTTAAGAACCAAAGATTGAGATGCTTTCTTTGGCAAGATACCCAATGTGCAAAGTTTTCTACTTATCTAAAATGCCATTTGTTATGTGAGTATGTTTCAATCTCAAGGTCTGCTTTTATTGTTTGACACAGTACTGTACGCAGCAGATATAGCATTATGTGGATTGCAAAACAGCTGTGAGCCAATGTTTTAACTGTGGCAGCGCAATGACCGTGAGTTGAGCACCAAAGAATGTGGCAGGTAACCACAAGCTATAATTCTGGCAATTACAGCAATGATATTTTGAGAAACTGGATGACTGCAGTGGTATTTTTCTATTCCCTCTTAAGGTCTCCCTTGGAAGTTAGCTGTCAGTTCTGCGTAGCTGGACTGGCATCAATGTTAAACTCACATTGGAAAAGTTAATTCAAACTCATCAAATTATTTAATTTGTATGTCTTCTCTCTTTATTTTTTGCTAATATAGTAATGGGTTAGGGCACAAAAAAAAAAGAAAAAAAAAGAAAAAAAGCAAAGATTATGCATAGAATCTAGAATTTAGGATTTTTTCTTTGTTTGTTTTTGATATATTTGTATATTGCTCCCAAAGATTTCCGTGTGCTGTTCAATGTCTGTGGGGCAGTGGGGTAGAAAACAGATATTCTGGGTTCTACAAAAGAAAAGCAAGAAAGATAGCATTTTTCTTATAACTGTTCATAGTATTTATTACTTAGGTAGGAAAGGACAAATAAAACAGAAATACTATTACCTTAATGACCAGTAAGTCTTCAAATATATTTTTATAAATAAAATAAATTGATACCTGCTGGAAGAGCTGTTATTGTCAAAAAAAAAGTTGGTAAAATGTTTATCCTATTTGGAATAGTTTGGCCTTAAAGACAAAAATTATTTCATCTAATTTTGGCTTCAGCCAATCAAACTGAACTAAGGGAACTATACAGACAACTGCATAAAAGTCTCATTTTAAGCCATAGTTATATCCATATCGTTAAATGTGTATATGTTAAAGATGGGTATTTGTATCAGTTATTTTGCTCATAAGCAAGGTTACAGCCACATTTGTACTAAATGTGAAGTTATGCACTTCCTCCTCTCCCATTTCACTTCTGTGAAATACCTCATGAAAAAGTGCTTGTGACTTTGCACCATCCCCAATGACCAATTTGCTTTTATCTCCCTCATACCTGTTTAAGAATTGTAGCCACTAAATTTGAGCATATCGCTTAATCTAAACTGTTCTTAACTTTCATAGATAAGATGTTATGCATGATATTTATTGTCAGCAGATTTTTGAAGTATGACATTGATCTGTTGAATATCTGATCCTCAAGTTACATCTTTGACAGATTGTGCTGTTAAAATACATTCTTTTTTTTTTTTTTCCTAGTGCTTGTCTATCACTGCTGAAGTGAATGACATTACTTTTGCCATGTTTAATCTGATTGATATTTACTGTTGATCCTTTAAAATTACTCCTAACGGTAACTCATGGTAGCATGCTGATGTGGCATTTCAGACCTTGAAATCTGAAAACTTGAGTCTTTCTAATAAAAAACAATAGAGAAGATGATGTCTTTAGCCAAAAATTGCTGCTATAGACTCAAACAAAAATCTCTGATCTAGATGCTCTTATTTTTCTAGATGCTCTAGATTTTGTATTTCGTAGTTTCATTGATCACAATTGCCACAGAAAGGCACAGACACATGTGAATCATGGAGGTGAATGGGAAGATCAAATTATAAATATTATTTTCAGTAGTAACAGATTATTTTGTGTGATGGTTAAATACAGCTACCAGTAGACTTGCTTTTCATATGTCTTTCATTCCTTTTGTTGTGAAAGTCTGGGAAATTCCAGGGGGGTAAACTCTTATTTCACTTGGGGAATGGAATGGAAGACTGGAAAACATTCTTTTTCTTTCCTATATCAGAGCTTTTCTGTTTTTGTCTCCTGGACGCTCTGCCATTATTGAAATATCATGTGTAATTTGCCAGAAAGCAGCAGTCAGTGTGTAGAATTTATGAAACCACCTTTAGTTTCTAAACAGAAACATCATTTGTCATCAACTTTTAGAACATTAAGTGCTATTTAACAGTAGCTTTCACTTTTAATGTTTATAAGATTTATCAATAAAATAACCTAACTGTAACCACTTGTCTATAATGACTGAAGGGAGAATGGAGTGCCATTATTTTTTTCAGAGCTTTAATATTTGGAGGGTACCGTTAGGTTTTCTTGTGGTGTGTTCTCTTATTGTGTTGCTTATCACACCTCATCTTCTGCAGGACTGTCATTTTGACAGGACAGTGGAAATTCCCTTCTTGTCTTGATTATGTACAATGAGAAAGATTTTAGGGCTGGTTTCTTAAATAAATGAATTGTTAACTTCTTCATGTGCTGAAATATTCATACTCCTAGTAATAATAAAATTGAATTGAAATAACAGTATACAAGGGATAGAGTATATTTAATGGGCATTTGTATTTCTGGAGTGTATTTAGGTAAGGAAATCACAAGATTTTCATAACATAAATCAGTACAATATTGAAATTGATAGAGATATGAATTTACATCCCCCCACCTTTTAAGCTTGGCCATTATGTCTGACATAAGATAATTTTGCATATTACAAAACTGAGCAATTTCTCACCATTTTTTTGCAGTATTTGATTTTCTAACTGAAAAGACTGCCTTGGGATGAAGTATATTGGAGTTAATCCATTGCCATCTGTCTTTATTTTGTTCTCCCTCTGGAGCATATCCCCCATACACAGCGTATTATTTTTTAAATAAACAAACTCCTATTGACAAGGAAGACCATAATGGCCCTGCAAGAGACAATGTGGTCTGCTGTTTTGGTAGTCCACATTTTACAGCTCCTGAATTACACATTGAAAGAGTTTATTGTGTCAGAGATCTGAAGAATGAACATCAGAAGAGTGTCTGTTTGCCTTTACTGAAAATTCTTCTATTGCCTTAAAAAAAGTGGGGGGCAAATGTTAATAATCTGGCTTTTATTATAAACTGAATTGCAAATTCAAGATATGTCTACAACCTTTTTTTTTTTTTTCTGTGTAAGACCTCTTTTTACACATGCGTTCTGACTTATCTTACATCTTGTATAATAACACTACACAGCACTGCAAAATGAATGCAAAACATACCGCACTGTAGTGGTACTCTTTCAAATGGACTTCATCCCACTGGAAATAACCAGAAGGGACACATATTCTCACAGAATCACAGAATAGGTGAGGTTGGAAGGGACCTCTAGAGATAATCTAGTCCAACCCCCCTGCTCAAACAGGGACACCTACAGCACATGGCACAAGTTGCATGTTTCACAAGTCAGTATAATATAACTGGTGATATTGGTTCATCTTGAATTGATCCAAAATTTGATCTTTGTAATTATTTATAGAAGACTTACAGGGGTGCAATTTAAGATAATTCTTGATAAACTATATTTATCCTCATATGTTCCCACCATTCCCCCTCTCATCCTCTCTGTTCCTTCTTACTGTGGCTCTTATAATTAGTCTTTAGGCTATCCAGCCTAAAAAAGTCATTGTTTTTAAAAGCTTTTCTCGCAGTCACAGGAGTCTAAGTGCTAGTGGAATTGACTGGAGTGAATCAGAAATAATAAAAATATTTGTCAATGGTGTGAAAAAAGCCCAGTAGGTATGGAAGTTTGCTCAATTCCCAGGCCTTCTCTATTGCCCTTTAGTTTCAACTGTTCACTCCCAAAGCTGCAAGCTGTGGCAGATGCCCCTACATGAATTTCAGGGGTGACTGAAAGCAGGTGGTGTGTTCATCCTTGTGCAGTTGGCTCATTCTCTCTGTGCTGGAGTCCTTGGAGAAAAAGAGATGTGGAAACAGAGCTTATTAACATCTGGACAAATATTACAAGACAGTAAGATACAGTAAATAAATCAGCTCCCTCAATATATATTAAACATCTTTTTTATTTTTTTATTCTTTATAATCAGAGCTGATGTTTGTTGTTGGTAGGAGACATCCTGGTGTTATGTTTGAAAATGTCCTTTGTTGTAGCACCATAATCCAGTCCACCAACCCTCCAAATGATACAGATACCATTTCTGGCATACCATAACTGACAAGGGCAGTTATTTTCTATTTATTGAGCCAGACTTTATTATATTTAAACAAAATATCAACAAAGACATGATATAACATTTTGAATGTCTCTAACAAAACCAAATTTCTTTTTACTCTAGCTTGTCACCAGAGAAATAAGTAGCAGAAGCAAAAACTCTAGACTTTTAGAAAAACAGATAATTTTCTGTATGAAGTCCTATAGATATTATTCATTTTGATTTCACATCTTTTTTTGATTTATTCTCTACATATAATCTTGACCAATACATTGACTTAAGTAGCTGATATTGTAGACAGATGTTAGCTCAGATTTGTTTGGATTAGATTTTCTGCAGAAATTTACAGATACAGACACATTATACAGACCTCTAAGTCTTCAGAAACTAATGTATTACAGATATCCTTTAAGTTTTTTAGGGGTGTTTGAAGGATGTTTGAAAACATTGCTGCTTTGTGTCATATCAATTTGCCACTTGAGAACAGAAAAGAGGCAAATGAGGAGTTAGTGTCACAATGAGCTAATAGAACACAGGATTTTATTCTAATATTAGAGGGTTACATTCACAAATGCTGATGATTTTTTTAACTTGGAGGAAATAAAGGAAAGGTGTTATGAGTTCTGAACATCTGGTTTCTGTTTCTAATTTTCCTATATTTCTAAAAGCTATTATGTACCAGTTTATAGGGCCAAGGAAGAACAAATGATATGACTGAGTAGCCAAAATGAATCATTATATTCCCCTTCTAGCTCCCATTTTTTTTGGAACTACTGTAGGTTCCAGTTACATTTTTCCTTTGAATATTTCTGGATCTTCTTGTTCTCTCTTCAGGATATATATGAATGGAGATATTGTTGTTCATATTATGGTAGGGAGGCAGCAATTTACTCTGGACCAGGCTGCTATTACTTTGCAAAGTCTTTCTCCTACCACACTCAATTCCAAAATAGCCACCTTTCAAGGAAACAAGGGTAAGACTAGAAGAAAAAGGAGAGAAGATGGCATTTTTCGTTTTTTTATTTGATTCTATAAATGTGACTTCTAATTAATGTATTTTCATTTTCTGCATCAGAACTGATATGGTTTCAGTCAGGCTTAGAAAAATACTTGATTGCATTTCAGATCTTACACTAGAGCAGTGAGAAATATATGTACTTTTTAATGCTTAGTTGTTTTTGTTCTTATATCACTTGCCTTTTAAACAAACTTGTCTTATTTTTCTGGCATACATTTCTGTGGAAATTGGGAGGGCATGAAAAAGTAATGAAACATAGCCTGTTCTTGGCGAGTCTATTCCATCATAAGTCCGTATACGGTGATTGGATGCATACAGTCTTTTCTACCTCTCCATCTGGATGTTTGAAGATGAAGAACAAAGAACATAAATGCCAAGTCAAAGATGTAGGTTTCTAAAACTGACCCTTGACTTCCTCTTATACATGAAGGTCAGATTTAAGCAGCCCTCTCCATAACTGCCTCTGCTTGAGCCTATGCTTTGTCAGGTTCATAGGCATTGCTGTGCTCACATGGTCTATGGTAGAAGAGCCCCAGCTGTGGCAGGCAGGACCTTATATATGTATATTAAACATAGAAAGGGCTTGTCTTTACTTGCTATAGCCTTTACCCCCTGGCTCCATGATTGGAGCACTCATCTAAGGCACTGCAAATTCAAATTCAGTTCCTTTAGCTGAAGGAGACCTGAACACACTATCTAACCTTCAGAATATATCAGGGACCCTGGGGACCTCTTTTTTTTCTTTCCTTGTAAACTATGGTGAAATTCATAGGCCATGACAAATGGAATGAGGGAAAAGAGTGCATTGGTGGAAACAGGACAGGTTAGATTTGGGTGTTTAGTATAGACTCCATGTCTACTCTCTTACTAAAAAGTCATCTAATTTCCAATATAGAAAGTGGTTCATCTTGGCTTGCTTCCTGCCCAAAGTAGTGCATTTTTAATAGCACGAATTGAAAGAGTCTCATTATCCTTCTCAGTATATTTTTCTACATCCATGATTAGAGCATCCTTCTCTTATGCTTGGGCAAAAGGTGTTATGTATCTACTTCTAATTGACTCATATACTTCTAGCCTACTGACTAGTGTAGATGTTTCAGGAAACTGGATTTTATAACTCCCGTTCTTCAGCATCAATATTCTTTATGCACTGTATGAGTAACATGGGTGTGAATTCTTCATAATAATAAATGATTAAGTGTTAAGGAACAAGGTACCTACCCTAGAAGCCTGCCAATTCATTTTAAGTTTTTGCCCTAAAATCACCTATGCTAAAACCCATTTGTTTATGCTCTGTGTTTGATGTCTGAGTGTGCCTTGAATGTCTCGGAAGTATTCATATAAATAAAATTAAGAAAGTGGGATAGTATTTAAAAGAATCTGACTCTCTGGTTTCAGATATTTAAAAGTAATAGTTAAGATAGTTGCTGAATGAGCAATACTTCTCTTGGAGAGTTTATACTTTTACATTTATTTTAATTCTTTAATTTAGCCTTGGATAATCTAGGCTAAAATTCAATATTTTTCACTTTACACAACATAAAAGCCAAGACCGGGATGGGACAAATTACTAACAAAAGGGCAATATACTCTTACACCCAAAATAAGAAGAATGACTTCTGAAAACTACATGAGGATAGCCACATCTGTAGAGCTGAGTAGTAAATGTAGTGATCGTCTCAAACACACATGTTTGGCAATAGGTTTTTATCGATTTTTCTCAACTCTTTTTTCTCCCTTTTTTCTTGTATATCTGAAAGTCACTGTATTTACAACAAAAAGAAGGAAATAAATGGACATCCTTTTCTGTGTGTCTGTCTCACACTAATTTTTTATCCATTTCAGAAATACAGACCCCAATTTCAAGAAGCTTCTCTCAAAGACAGTACTTCTTGGGGGTGGTACTTCTCATTAGTATAAGCAAGGGGACATTTAAGTTCCTCCCGCCACCTTGTCTTCTGGGTTTGTATAGTTGCCCATCTCTACTCTGTGTGTGCCTTAACAGCCCTGACTTTTAGTGCTATATTGCAACATCTTTCTATTCCACTGAGTCCTTGTTCTATCTGCTTAGTGGCTCCCATGAGACAATTCAGATACTGGCAAGATAGGTCCTGGATTAGAAGAATTTATTTTCAGGAATGCCTGTGAAGTGTCAGTCATGCTGTTAGCACTAGATAATCCGAAACTGGTAAAATGTGAGGAAATCAAATTTAAAACTGGCATTTCATCTTTAATTCACTCTTCTGTGTGCTGTAATGATATAATTTTACAGCAATGTGAATTAATGTTGGAGTAGGATCAGACTTTAATCTGATTTATCTGTTTTTTGTCAGTTTAGTTTAACAGCATGTTTAATTTGGAAGACTTTCCTATTCACCTTAGGGAACTGCCTTGTAGTTCACTGCAGTATTTGACAGTGAAATTTGAAAGAGAAGACATCAGGATCTCCTTTCTTGTACTTGGTTGTATCAATATTAGCACATCTCTCGGAGTACTGAATTTCTCTGTGATAGCCATGAGCTGATTGAACCATGGACCTTCAGCACCAAAACTGCGTGTCTCAGCTATACTAATGAAAAACTTTTTGAACCAGGAACTTGTCAGTATCAGTGATGCCTGCAACAGATGGTGAAGCAATCATTAGCTTTAGGATAATATATCAAGAATCTACATTCTGCAAATATGATTTTGCTCATACTGTTTTCATGAGTGTGGTATACTCATGAAGTAAGCTTCCACATAAGCTCTCAGTATATTTTCCTAAACTGATGTTTTGCTGGACTGTTTTCAATCTGAAGTTAGCAGCTGATTTATTTATACTCACTACATATTTTTTCCAGATATTTTCGTCAGTACAATAGTTCAAAACCTTACCAATGACCTCCCTATATTTTAGTCCATTTCATTTTTAGATGAACCTTATATGCTATCTATGCTAGATTTTTGTCAGATTAGACAGTCACAGCCACAGTAGAACAAGTAGAGTGGTAAACAATATCCTTAATTTTGAACCCTGTACTACCTATCTTGATCGCTGATTATATCGGCTAACATATTATCTCCCTTACAGGACCCATGCTTTCCTTAAATATGAATAGACGAGGCTAGCCAAAGAGAGCATGAATTAGTGGAAAAATGTGAAAGAAAAGCTTTGTGTCCATTGTGCTACTGTTCTTAGATTTTTGCAAGTCACAATGCCAGATGAAAGACCTGTATGGTTACAGATAGTAGACATGGACATTTATGAATTTCTTGGGAAATAGCCTTTGACAGAGCACCTTTGCATCTCATAACAAAGTAACTTGCACTAGCAGTCCCTCTTCTAGGATTTTTTTTCTCAGAAGTAAAGAGACAATAATAGGTAAACCTTTGAGTGGGGCCACCTCACTGACTGAAATTATATAATTATTTCATGAATATCTAAAAGTTATAAGCATGCTTTCATGTACTGGGGGTCAGTTGTCAGATAAAACAGTGGAACATAAAATTATATATATATTGGCTTGGATTTATTCATCAAAACACCTACAGCTCTCTATTCTTAAAACCTAAAACACAGCAGGAGGTTGTACTAATTAACTCTGAACACAACAAAGTGTTATTCAAACATAACATTTTACATATTTAGCTTCAGGGACCAAGTTAGAGGATGTTAGTGTGTGTCTTCAACTTATATTTATTCAAAGGCATTTTGTGCCCTCTGGTGACCATTTAGAGCTCCCCTTTGCAAGATTAGCTCCAGTATTTTTGATATAAGTGCTTTATCTAACTATTGAATATATTTTCTATTCAGACTGGGGTTGTAGCTTGTTTAAAAAATTAGCAGTTTATTGATCCTTTCTATATACTAGGAAATCATATGCATGTTATAGCAGAATTAATTTTCAGGTTGTATTCCCCTGTTCTGTTTTGTTCCTGTAACCAAAGAACTTAGAAGTGATCAAATGAAGTAGAAATTGGGAAAGAATCATTATATGAGCTGCTTGATATAACTGCACTCCCTCACAATGCAAGAAAAATTGTATCAGTATACACAAATCATGTCATGACAACAGCACACTTTATATTATGAAAAGAAAGACAATTTCTATTCTAAAGAGCATAAAGGCATCCTACTCAATAAGCTTTTCACACACAGAAACTCAACATAGACTGTGTCTTTTACATGTGAAGATGCTGTCCTACTGTGTCTTATGTGTAGAGGTTTCACTAGAAGCAAAGGTAGCCACATTTGGAAATGAATCATTGCACGTTTCTAACAGTTTGCATAAATGAGAAAAGAGCCAGCAAATCATATCTCTCCTGGCATATAAATAGGTTTATGCATAAAAAAGTGACTGAATTTATAAATTAACGTAATAATTTGAAAAATTGAAGATTTTAAGGAAGGCACAATATAGTTAGCTAGAATTTAACTGGATATTCAGATATGTCTTCACTACTTTGTTAAAATCCTCATTTAGCAGTAAATCTCTTTTTTTTTTGCTTTCCTACCAAAACAATCAAAAGGGGTATGGCATGTTGTCTGTCATACCACACTAAGGCATTGGTGCAATACTGTAGAGGGAAACCATCACAAACTGTTCTTTTCCCCCTGAGATTTTCTTTTATCATCCAAATATTATCCTGAATAGGATAAATGACAATTCCTCCTTACCCATAATACTCTGTCTTTTCCGTATCTTTGCAGTCTAGTATTTTTACTCACAATAGATGTGATCAACAGCCTGGTATCAACAGTCTCTTTGCAGGCAAAGAGCCCCATGAGATCAGCTGAGTGGCTTTTTGTTGATTTTGGTAGATTAGAACCGGGCCCTAAACAAAAGCAGTCTGGCCTAGTAAGACTGAGAAAAAAAATCAGGTGATATTTATTCCCAAATCTGTCACAGAAATACCATTCTTGGCAAGTCTTTCAATTTTCAAAAAGCATCGGGCTACTCAGGATAAATAGTAGTTACTTCAGTTTTAAAATGTTTGGAGACTTAATTAATGTTTGCAAGAAGTTTGCAAAGGCATAAAAGGTGTTGGAGAGCACACAGAATTTTAGTATTGTTAGCAGGTCTATTCTTAATAACCTCCCCCTTGATAATAATTCATTAGCCCTCCAAGAATTCATCCAAGGCTTTTTTGTCAACACTTTCTCCTGCAATCCATATTAATTAGCAGTACTGGTCTGTTGGTTCTACAGTATTTAACATTTTTCCCTTTGGTTTCATAACAGTGTAATTAAAGCATTCCTAAGAGAAATGATTAATGAATTGACCTGAAATGCCTTATTATAGATCCTAGACAACACTTACTTTTAAAATGTACTGCAAACTTTTCTAGACATTAGCTGGAAGTCTAATGGCACCTGGTATCTGATACCATCTCCTCAAAACATTGAAGAAGCACAAAATATAAAATCTAAATTTCCCTCTACCGCTGTTTGCAAATCAAAATCAAGGAGTGCAACATTACAAAAATGGCTCATGTTGGAGCGGTTTTTGTTTTTGTGAAAGATTAGTTTCTAATCCTAGAGTAAGAGAAACGGAAATATATTTCTACTTTCATCTGAAACTCCAGCAATTGCCTTAAAGTTGTCATTATGGAATTTGCACTTTTTATCCACATCACTGCTTGTGATCCTTGATACGCTTTCTTAACTTTATATAAGTAACATCAGCAGAAAGCTTTTATGTGCAAAGTTCATTTCTTGCCGTTATGGAAAAAAAATCTCTTATTTTTAAGACTAGATATTTTGCGGGAAAGGAAAACACAAAGACCCTGCCAGAAAACATCCTCTAAAATGACAGGCAATTTGTAACACAGTTTGGTTATGCAGACATTTTACTTCTCACACTTCTCCAATTAAGATGAATAAGAAACATTCTTTTCACTATTTTTCATACATCAGATTCTTGTTATGGGATAAAAAGAGAAGCAAACAGATGTTTGTGGAGTTGTAGTGGTGGAAAAGAGAAGGTACCATTCATGGATGGATCTGAAGGGATGAAATGGGTGGTAATATAATAAGTTGAAGGCTTTTTTTACATGTATATCTTGGGGAAAGAAATGAGAGCAACATAAACTTAATCTGGGAGCAATTTTGGGAACAAAGTTCGCTTGTTCTATATACTTAAAACATTAAAGTTTGAATTAGCTATCAATAGCAATGTAATTTTAAAGGTTTTGCTTTTGGACTAGGTTCAGGAGAGGATTGTTTTACAATTTACCATGTACCTAAAAATTTATTTACTGTGAGATAAAATTCACATGTAGCCAAATAATGCATTGTTTTCATGCTAATAATCAGAATCAGAGAATCCATCAAAAATGGAATTATATGAAAAATTTCCAGATACTTGAAGATGACTGCATAATAAAATAGTCCTAAAGTTCCACATAAATTTATGGTAGTTCGCTGAAGTATATAGAAAAATTCTATCACACTGTCCAAGAACTGTAGGTTGTCCAAGAGTGTGTCAGTCTTCTAAGGTGTTATTAAAAAAAAAAAAAAAAACAAGAATTTGAAGTTTCCATTCACTAAATATTAAAAAGTGAGGGTAATGTTTTGAACTGCCCTAATTCACTAAATTTACAAAGATTGACAACAGATTTCAGAAAGATGAATAAGAATCAGGTTCCTTGTGTATTATCCAGTACCCCTTTCATAGTTAAAACCATGTCTGTTACCCCCACTCCTGAATTACCCATACACATATACATTGCTCCATCCTGTAAAGTTGCTGTTGAATGATCAGTAGAACTTAAACCTTACTTGAATCGCCAGCGTAACTCAATACAGTAAGCTTCCTTTAGCTCAGAGGCTGTGAATAGAATTTTAATAGGGCGGATTTTTTTTTTATTATTCTTTGATTTTAAACTGAATTATATACTGCTGCAAGGCAATGAATAAGACAATGTTTGTGGAATTACTAGGATGCATAAAAAGAAGATATATAGAGGTTTGCTATATTGAGACCTGCAACCTTTATTAGACTGGGTCTTATTGTCTAGGAAGGATAAAATATGTGAAAATTAGTCTTCCTATTAAAAAAAAAAAAAGCTAACTGGAAATAAGACACATCAAATCATAGCTCAGGAATGCTTAAGATATCAGAGTTCTGGAAAAGATTTCTCTTTTTATCCAAGTTAACTGAGTACTCACGACATTAGTGTTACTCCTAGGTTTAGTCTCCAGCGTCTCAAAGATTGGTGACTTTTATTTTTAAGACTGAACAAGAAAAAGCCCCTAAGCAATATGTCAGATTAGATGCAATGACAGTTTTGGCTTTCCACTATCTTTTTCACACTATGGAGCTTTTCAGTACTAATATCCATGGTTTTATGCCCAGCAGTGATGAAATAAGTAAGCATACTACTCATTAAGTTATTCTCAGACTTGCAGTTCCCACATCTCTGAATTAAAAATTATATTTCTGCAATGTGATAATTTATTTTCTTCAAGTTGAACTGTGATAAACTCTGCAATTCTGTTGATCTACTGAACAAAAACAGAGCCATAGATTTCACGTCCATGAAGGGCAATACAAAAAGACCTTAATAATTTTGTATGAAAATAGTTAAATGATGTTGCCACTACTTTTTTTTTTTCGTTCCCTCCATTGAGAAACTTAAAAAAAATGCAGTTCAGCTGGGGGGACTCTGAAATTCAGGATTCAGAAAGAATTATTTCAATTGCATGTTGCACTATACGCTATACAGCATTGTTAAACATTTCTCATTTTATTAATTGGAATGACCCCAAGAAATAGAACCAGTGACTCCTGAATTTTCCAGAGAATGAATCTTTTCATTTGAACTAATGGTAAGTTACCCCCAGAAAATTGAGTTTGCCTTCATAATGAAGTTATGAAATCTACTGCTGAATTCATTAAATTGGAACAACTTTTATTTCATTATAGTAACAAACACAGCAAATTAATTTTCTCAACTAGGCATCAGTATGTGTTTTTTTAATAGAGTGTCCTATTATGTGTGAACAATTAAAATCATTTACATTTGGAGAACATTGATTATGAATGATGTTATTAGTCCATTAATATAGCAAAACCACTCAACACTGAATGTTAGAGAGTTGAAATTGTGCATTTAAACTAGTAAGTATATTATGTGCAGATGCAGACAGAAGTCTGGAACTTTGGTACAAAATTTTGGCTGTGACTGGCACATAAGATTAGCAAATTTGCACTATCCCTTTAGGTCTAATTAATGGCTGTAAAATATAAGATAGAAAATGCCATACACATAATTACCCATTGTGTGCCTGCTTATCATTTTAAATATTACTTTTGTTGTGTTTAATTATGTGTGAAAAATGGTGAATGGTGTCACTTTATCTGTGTAATCTTATCAAATGATCACTCTGACTGTCAAGAAATGCCAACATTTTAATTCTTTACAAAGGAATACAACTTGAGGATGTAATATATGTAATGTTTAGTATGAAAATCTGGTATTCTATAGGTTGTTATGACTTTTGTGTGTGTTTGTGATTATTTTCCTGCCTTTTCTCTTGTGCGTGTTTGTGTGATAAGTGAAGAGCTGTATGTAGTTGGATCTTTTGTCTTTACTGAAATGGGAAATGAAAACCTGGTAATTCTACCGTGAATAATGGAGATATTGAGCAAGGAGAAGGAAAGGGCAGACCTCCCTTGCAAAGATAGGTCCTTGCTCCCTATCGCTACTAAGTTCTTGTTCTACTTCAGATTCAGCGTCACCAGGATTAAAAAAAAAATGCTCCCATCTTCAGGCAGCCCCAAAAAATCAACAAAAATATGAATTAATGCGGTAAGATTTCAAATATTCTCCTTGAGGACTTACTTTGCCTGAAGGTATCCAGGATAGACATGCAACAAGGCATACTGAAAAAAATAAGTATAATTAAACTATAATAATTCTGCGTAATAGCAATTTGTTACACAGCCAACAATGAAAATAGTTTTCTCAGGCTTGATGGATAGCTGCACAGGAAGGCTGGTGCTCTATCACCTGATCCCGATACGGCAATTTAGGTCTCACCAAGTTATCACAGAACAATAGAACTGCAAAATAAATCTTTAGAGGTCATCCTGTCCACTGCTCTGCCTGAAGGCAGGATCAGTGATTCCCAGCAGATGCTCAGCCAACCTGCTCTCCATGAAGTGGGCACTAGCAGCTGTTTTTATCTCTCTCAGTTATTTAGCTCTCGTAATTCCTTGGAAGTTGATAACTGTTCATATGTAGAGTCCAAGACCTCTTACATCACTGTGTGATGGTTCATGCATTTCCTTAGTATGAAGTAGGCATTGGCCTCTTTACAGTGACAGGGATATGTACGCCTAAGAATTATAATGACTACTTATTTTACTAATCAGTAAGAAATATTCTCATAAGTACTAAGGACTTGGTGAAATCTCTTCCTATCTGAAAAACAGGTAGAATGTTGTTCTGGGATTGCTACTCAAGTAACATCTGAGTGAGTGTTTGCTAATCATTAGAAATTCCATTTTTGAAAAACTAAGTCTATTTTAAGCAGACATGACCCCTCTTTGCACTGTAGCTCTGCTGGCAGCTGGCAGCTTCTGGGTATAAACCCACCAAAAGGCATTTCCCTTATACCCAAAACCTCAAGGTGCTTGTTCAACTGGCAATTGGTCTTCCTTTTTCTCCCAGTCTCCTTTGTTCTCGTTTTCTCTTCAACTGTCAAAGAGGGATATTTTATTGTCACATTCTTCTACCAAATGGCTCTGCTCTGAAGAAGCATATACTGCACAGAGTCCTTTGGACCTTCCTGGTGTCAAGTGAGGGCCAGTAATCGCAAAATATGTTTGTTATCCTAACTCCTGCTTATAATGCTTAGATGTATGTTAACCCATGAGTCTGAACTTTCTTAGCAAGTAACCAAGAATGGGAAAGAGCAGAGTCTGCAAGTGTGCATCTCCCTAGTGGAAGGGAGGGACACACTATGAATTATGGAATAAGGGGACAGTATTCACTCCTCTGTTAAGACTCACTGTTCATAATATGGGTTAGATTCAGCTTCTGTGTCACCCACCTCTTCGAACCCACACAGTCAGCTGTGATGCTTTTACCTAAAAGGGAGAAAAGGATGTTCTTTCTCAAAGAGAAATGATGAGGCCTTTCTCACAGTAAGAGTAGAGTAAGGCTGTAATCATTTCAGGCAGAAACTTTCTTGGCAACACTATAATTTCGGTATCAAAGATGCAATTTTTGCACATACAGTAGACTATTAGTGGGGCTATAGTTTGACTAGCTCTGAGACCATGGTAATCACAGAATTCTATAAATTACTTTTCTTTTCATTAACTTCAGCTTTTCCGTGGATTAGTTTGAACCAGCTGTAGTTTATCTAGGCTTTGGTCTTCTCTCTGCCCTGCAGGATAACTGCTAAACAGCACCATCTGCATGGAACAAGAGAGATGAGACTTCTCTTTCTGCTAAACATTGTTGCATTTTGTTTTGTTTTGTTCTGTTGTTTTGCTTAGAGTGTCTTTTCCTTGCAGACAGCAAAGCAGAAGCAGCTGAAATTAATCTTTATGATGAATAAACAATTGATTCAATCCTTGTGAACACCCAGTAGGATTAGAGGGATGGGGAAAGATTTACACAAAGTAGGTGATCACTCTGCAAGCCACACAGTTAAAAGAAAAACAAAATGCTTGCGTATGATGCTGTTAGTATTTGCTGGCCTGGTGGTTGCATCTGCCCTGCTTATGGCATTATGTCAACAGGTCAGCTAGTGAGAATTAGTATCCTTCCACTGACGCCAAGCAGGATTCAATTCTCTGTTTGGAATTTCTTATCCAGTAGGAAAATAGACGAATGGTGGTAAGAAAAACATACACAGCTAAAACATACACAGCTGAAACATATATATCACTAAATTCTATTTTTTTATCCTTTTGAATATATATATATATATATCTATATCTTCCTTTTCCTCTAACTCTTCACTCTTACCTTAGAATTGTGACTGAAGTCATACAGTGATGACGGTGAAATTCTCACATCAGTGATCATCTTGCAAGCCAATGATAAGTTATTTTATCTCTGGCCCAGACTACACTGTGAAAAATTCCATAAGAAAATGGGTCAGACAGATTATTTTATATGGTGATCTAAGAGATATGTAGTAAAATAGAAATAAATCACTCACAAAATATTTAGATGACATAAAAATTTTGATATCTTGTCACTCAGCTGCTCTCATTAAAATAAAATGAAAATAGTCTTACTATTTATGAATGAAATTTTATTAAATCTAGGTTCTGAATTATTTCACTATTTTTCAGTCTATGTGTTTAATAAAAGATATTACAGATACTAATAAAAGATATATGTTAGTCTGTAAACTATCTTTTGAAAAGTTTTAAGTAACTTTTCTATTGGCTTGCATTTCAAAAGAATTTGTGTGATTGCACTTGATGAACAACATTGTTGCTTATTAAAAATGAGAATGATGCTGAGAACTGTATTTACATATGCTAACAAAAATGTTAGAAGTACTTGAATTTTTCACACAAAAGAAAAAAAAAACAAAGATACACTAACTCTTACTTCTATATTTCCAAATCTTGTGCTCAGTGGAATAAACCACCAAAGAAAAAGGACATCTGTTCATTTCAAATAATTACCCAGTTACAGGTGATAAAATGCTAAGTAGACATCAAAGCTTTTTAAAAATCATTTGTAAGAAAAATTTAAGCCAGCCCCTAAGTGTAGACAAGGAGGTCTTATTAGGAAAGGGAATGTTCTTTCTAAGCTTTTTTTTTTTTTTTTTTTTTACACAAGAGCTTCATGAAAGAAATTTAAAAATACCAATAGAACTTTTTGGCAAACTAAAACAAACATCTCCTTAGATTTTTAAAAAGATTGCTAATGAAGCAAAACAATTTACTGATTTAATTAATTAATTTACTAATTTAATTAAGAAAAATAAGAAAATCAGTTTAGTACTTCTTGAAATTTATAATAATTTCACCAGTCTACAGAATATTTCAGAACACTGAGACAGAAGTCTATAATAGGTTTTTTCTTCTTCATACTTTTCTTTCCGCTAGCAGTGACTCAGAAGTTAAGTCGCTTCTGGTAATTCATCAGGGCCATTTTTATCCTGATTACCCAAGACTGATACTGGCAGCTCTAGCCTTTCTTAGCCATCCTGGATCACTCCACATCCATTAATTATAGATTTTACTAAATTTGTTACTGAATTTGCCTCTGTACTGGTTCAAAATGACAAACCTGAAGCATAGCACTAGCACTGTATATTAGTGACCAAAAGTGAGAATGAGTTACCTTATGTGCACAATCCATGTGTAATGCCTGTGAAATACGTTTCTTCTTCTACACATTTTATATTCTAAGTACTCCAAGTTATTCTTGGGAATCCTGTTTTTTGGTTATTGTTGGTTACTAGCTTTCTGTCATATGCTTATCTAGTATTCTTTAATAGGTTGTAATTATACCATCATACTCAATACCACTGTACCACCTTGTCCTAAATGGTCATATCTCATTTTTAGCATTCAGATAGAAGCAACTTGCATAAGAGGGATGGCTATAATTGTTCTAGCTTGACACAAGAATCCTGCACCTCCTGGATCTATTAAAGTCCTGGACCCAACTGTTTGCAGTGGTATTCTTTTAGTAGAGCTTGCTTTGAAAAGATCATGATGAGCCTTCTCTCATTTCTGTCTTTTACAACTTTTCCTGATCCCTTTTATCTAATATTTTAATCAACATTGCATGAGTTACACCTCCAGTCTCTTTGTTTCCATTATCTTCCATTTATATTGTTTATGAGCTGCTCAGATTCTCGTTTCTCACAGATTTTACAAACTGACTCTTAGTAGATTCCATAGTCAAGTGCATTGTCCATACAAAACTCTTTACAATGCTTTTGTAAAGCTTTCACTTTTACCTCAATCTGAAATCTTAGTCATTCCTTTTACTTCAAAGCTGGAATTATTAGCTTGACATGAGTCTTTCTTTATTCTTCATATAGTTATAGTTTCTAATTTCTGGTTCCATTATAAGTTCAATGGACTCAGCTAGCTTTCTTTAAATAAGTCTTCCCTTGATGAGTTATTCCCAGATAGTTTCCAGATGTCTCCTTTAAAAAAAATTCAGATTATTTAAATTGTGTTTCTTGGAATGTGTCTTTGCTATTCATATTCTCAGTTGTGCATAGGCATGGCGACTTTATATATACTCAACACAAAATTGCTCATCCAGTCTTGCAGAAGAGAACATGTGAGTGCAATGTTATGTGCCAGCTATTAACCACTCTTTTTTATCAGCTTCCTATCTGAAAAAAAAAAAAAGCACAAAACCTCTCAGAATATTATTGAAAATAAAGAGAAAATAAGAGGAGGTCAAGTAAAAGAGGTTGGAAACTTTCCACCCTTCTCATAATCTCCACTGTGGCATGTGCATTACACACACCATGGAAGAATAGGCATGGGGTTGCTCAGCACTTCCAACCCTGCTGAGTGCACACCCACATCCAGATTTATTTGTGAGACTAGTTGCTTACTGTTTTTAAGCCACTGTAAGATGTTTTGAGCCCAAAATAGGTATTATTGGCAGTCTTGGAGAAAGTTCAAGATTTGGATGAACACAAAGACACAGGGAAGGAATCTGGCATGGGGAGACAATGTTAATATTTCTCTAGCTGAAATAGAATGAGAATTTCTTAATCCTAACATCCTTAACATCCCTCCCCTGTAAAGAGCTGAGGGCTGTGAAACAAGAATATCTCTCCACAGTCCCTCAGAATGGCCAGGCAGACAGTAACAACCTGAGAATCATATCAAGATCTCAAAGTTGCTTGTGCGTCATGAGAATATCAGAATGATTCTCTGAGAAGGAATTTCTTATTTTCCTTCTGAAAAATCTAGGAAGATGCATATCAAACATTTTGAAAAATATTCTTAAGTGTACAAAGCCTGGATCCAAAATACAGGCTATGTTAGGAGTAGATTGTTGATAAAGAGTTAATTTGTTACCCTTTTTCAAGGCCTGTGTATACAATCTTTAATTGTGTGGTCACGTACTCTTCTATTTTCTTCAAGACAAGTGAGCCTTATCTGTACTGGCAGATAAAACAAGTGATTGTCTATATGCTTTCTGTCACTGATTCTTCCCTTACTGGAAAGATTTAGATACCAATTATCAAAGGGCAAGGGGTGAATTCCAGAGTCAGAAATAGCTTCAGGAGAAAGACTAAGTAACATAAGGAAAAAGCTTTCTTCAATGCTTTGCCTTGATATAAATATATTGTATATGGTATTGAAAGAAAAAGCCAGATGAGTCTACACAGAATTTGAGAGCACTAAATTTTCTTTTCACATGGAAGATAGATTTAGAAATGGAAGAAGATGTAACCTCAATAGGAAGCAGATGTGATACTGCAGAACAGCAGTGCAAAATAGCCCACCTCTATTAAACCCTGGATTTTTTTTTGATTAAAAAAAATCTGAATTACAGCAACATTGTTAATTCTTCGATGTCTGTTATGAAATTGTTGTGCTAAAAAGGGAAAATGTTTTGAAATTTAATAATTAAATGTTTTTCTGTTTTGTCTTTTTGTCTGAAATTCTAAGTTACTGAAAAAACTGAATTTAATCATCACATCTGAAGACAAAAGCTAAGTATCACTTATTTAAAGCAAGCAAGAAAAGGTAGAGATGGAATTCAACAGAAGTGCAATTCCTACTATAACTTTGAGGAGTGTTAGAACCAAAAACCACATTTGGTTCTTCTCTGTAACTGAATTAGTTGTAGCCTGAATTTCTGTGAACTTAGGATGACTGATGACTTACTTTGACATAATGGAGAAAATTTTTACATAGCATGGGACTTATTTGTTATGTAATCTCTCAGATCGGTTTATGTTTTTTAATTTCTCAACTCCCTCTGAAGAACAAAAACTAAAAGTTGTTTGAAAAGTAATAATAATATTTTACAACTGAATGGATAGTATGAAAATTCATTGATGCTAATCAATGAACAGTTCTTGTTTAGTGTGATCATTTCACTTTGCATTTCCAGATAACTTGACTTTACAAATACCACAAAGAAAGTATAGGTTATACTTATTGGTTATATATAGGCATAATTATATTTTATATATATGTTTAAAATTCCATCACATTCACAGCTTATAGATCTGTGTAGTAAAGGCATGAACGTGATCAATATGAGGGCCAGTATGTCAGGCTAAACCACTAGAAGCATCTACAGTCTAGGATTGATTTCAGACTTTTGCTATCCTACTGTCTTTCTAGGTATATTTTATATTTTTATGTATTTCATTATGTAGTATTCCTTGGGCTAACTAAGACAATAGTGTCTTTTTTTTCTTGTTTGGTCTTTAACTTTTTTCAAAGGTTTGGGTTTATTAATTACAGAATTACAAGGTAAACATTATTCCAGGGTCTACAGATTAAAGATGCATTGTTAACTTTGTGGTTGCTGTAACAGGAATAACTAGCAATGAGTCAATAATTAGCCAGGTAGACTTTCATTAATGTGATAGATGAGTGATCTTATATATGGCAGTGAATATACTTTCTATAAGCTGATCTATTGTTCTCTGTTTCTTTCAGGCTGGAATCATAATATGAATAAACATATAGTCAAGTGAAAGCAAGCTCATTTGAGGCCTTCAGAATATACAGAAGTTAGTGGGGGCTGACTGGATAATTTAGCAATGTTTGCAAACTTATAAATTCAGGGAAAATATATTCTCAAACTTGGTAACTTTTTATTCTCTCAACTCAAAACTGGACAAAACAAATCAGGTAGATTGGGTGTAAATTCTTCCTTGTGTTTTCAGATTAGAACTATAGGAATTTATCCCGTGTGATCCAGAAATAAGGAAAACATGAAACTCATGAGAACTGAAACTAGCTGTTCCTCTACTTCGATCCATTGACCATAGAGTGACAGCCGACTTTGTTTGCAGAGCCTGCACTGTCAGATTTAATGATCTCTTATTAGGACTCTGTTTAAGTATTCAACAATAAAACATACATTTAGCTAATCATCGTATAGACCTTTTCTCACAAAACACATTTCACCTGTAAGCAAACAGTATACTGTAAGAAATATATAAAAAATAGGAAAATGTGAATCTAGGAAGATTCACATCAGTAAGAAAAAGCAAATAATATTTTCCTGTACTTGTGATTATGTATTTACAAATCTGTTCTATGTATTATAGTTGTAGATGTGTGAAATACCTTTATTATTTTGTGTATGAATACAATATAAAGGTCCAATTATATTTACATCACAAAACTGTGGAAAGAAAAGGAAAAGGAAAGAATGAGAGAGTTAGCTACTAACTGTTATGATCAAATTTGGTAAAATGAAGAGTATTCTCACCATCAAAGGATTTTTGACATGTTCATACTGCAAAATGTCTTGATTACACCGAGTAGCAGATGATATCGCCATCTGCACTAGTTTCAGTAAGATTACAAACATCACCAGGAATGTGAGATTTGTGTTCATCTTATAAACCCCTCTGCTGTGGATTATTTCATTATTTTTTTTCTCCACTCTGATTCATGCTTTCTTCCCCTGTTTTTATTTAATTTTCTCATTGGGATTTTTGCGTGTGTGTGTGTGAGGAACAAAAGGATCATCCTTTGCCCCTGGGTGCTGCTGGCTATTGCTGCTGCCCCATCACATGGTCAGCTCCTGATGTGTTTGTCTCCCACCAGGGATCCCACAGCCTTTTCCGCAGAGCTGCTCCCCAGTTGATTCTTACCCAGCCTGTATCACTGCTCGAGTCTTTTCTTCACAGGTGTAGGGCTGGGCATCTGTGCTAGACAAATTTTATGAGGTTCCTATTGGAAAATCTTGAACATTTCCTGCCTTCCCTCCACAATTAGGTGTCATCTGCAGATTTGGCCAGATTGCACTCCCTCACCTCCTGCAGGTCATTGATAGAGATATAAAACAGGACAGGTGCCAGGATAAATATTCCACTTGCTGTGACATCCAGGCTGTATAAGGTCCATTAATTCTAGCCCTCCAAGCCAGACTGTCCATCCAGACCATAACATCCTAATCTGCATACAAGAATGTTATTATTATTATTATTTTGATTGTGTTGTATTTTATTTACTTTGCTTTGCATCATTTTATTTTAGTTTTTCACTCGCTGTTTGGCTTAGTTTCTTTTATATTTCTTCAGATTTTAGGAGCAAAGCTAGGATATGTCAGCAGAGCATTTCAGGTGTGCTAGAGAAAGTACTGTATAGAGAGATGCTTCACTCTAATGCTATTGGAACACTTCTTATTTCAGAATTATTTGCTTTGTAGAGGTTTTGCTTTTATCCAGAGCTTGATTCCTAGACATTTTTTTCCATTTATTCTTTTTTTTATGATTCACCTCTAAGATGTTATATAACCAATGGTTTTCTCATAAGGCTTCCTTTTATTTACAGAAGGATGAAGGAATTTGTTGTAGCTAAGATCAGATGAGCTGGAAGGACTCTTTCTGATTTTTAAAAGTAATAACTTCTTTAAGAACGAGGATCAGGTTTCCTGCTAGAGCATGATTTTCAGAATGTGCTGAGCAGACTCTCAGCTCCTACAGATTTCAGAGAAATAGGTGTTTACTAGGCATCTCTGGAAAATTAGCACAGTGTTTTACATTACATTTCCCCAATCTGCACCAAACTATAAAATAGTTTGCAATCAACTATAAAAATTTTGGGAAAATAATAATAAAAAAGAAAATGCTAAAAGTGCTAGCAGATATTTTATTATCTATTGACAAAGTGATCAGTTTTTGATTTTGACTCTTTATTGGAAATGATTCTAAATATGGAACATATTCTTTAAGCTAAAATCTTCGGGCAGAGAAAGCTATTGACAATATTGACATCAGGACATTTTATTGTCCTGGCATTCATGAACAGAAGCTATACTGAAAGTCAAACACTGAAGGGAAGCAAAGGTCGGCGTAGGTCTCTACTTGTATCAGCATGTATTTTAGGAAGCACAATCTTGTGTCAGACTAGATTTGGCAGAAAAAAATCTTTGGAGAGAAGTAGTTTAGGCTCCGGTTTTACTTTAATAGTAAGCATCTTGAGTTTTAGAATACATCATATCCTGTCCTTAGCATCATTATGATGTGTAGCTATGGTGGTAAAGTAAGGCATCTAATTAAAAACTCATGCTTTGCTGTTAGCAGATTTCTGTGGCAAATAACACCTTCCTCTGGACCTTTTGTGAAGCTTAGAACATTTGCAAGTTGATGAGACTCTGGAGAAATGTGGGAGACTACATTGCACATCTTCTGTTAACACAATCATGAGAGCCCTTCATATATATATGTATGCAAATATATATATAAAATTATTTTAAGACTTAAGCCTACCAGGAATGTGAAAATTTTGGTGACACCAGCCTGGACATGATAGAGTAGAAGAAAAATACAAGCTGGTAAAATGAGTTTAGCTGAAGGCTTCAATTACAGAAACACAGACACAAGAGCATTTGAAACTATTTGCCAGTGCTTTGTAATGCCTAGGAAGACAGTGAGGTAGCAAAGACTTCTAAGAGCAGACTCATTACTCATGACTGATTTTACACACTCATTACTTATTTTAGTGCTAATCATGTTAGCTTGGTGAGAGGAAGTTAATCTTAAATGGAGATAATAAAAATGGAGATAATAAAAACAATATAGAAATCTGCTTGTTTTCTTAGGTTCACTTTTTGGCTCACAAAATAATTTTAACTTTTTTTTTTCTTGATTTTTCTTGCCACCATGATTTCTTCTGTTTTATCAGCCACCTCTGATTGATTGACTGAAATGATAAGGCATAATAGACAATGCTTGACTGAGTCTCTTGGTTTATGTGCAGGTACATCTATTTACACAAATTTATATGGTACCATGTAAGAGACAACTTTTGAACAGATTTAAGGCGTAATATGTTGGCTTTGGCGTAGAAGCTGATATCAGCTAGGTTGTGATTCAATTTCTGAGCACAGAGAAAGGTAGAGAAAGAAATGACAGGGAAAACAAGCTGAGGCACAGAATGTGAAGCAGCATGTGACAGTGGTAGCCACAGGGAATTTCTTTGCGTCTGTGGTCCTGAAACTACCCCTCCCCTGATAAGCATAACAGTTACATGAGCAAATAATCTACTTGCATATGACTGCAAACTATTCTCATAATAACATGTGACCAGCCAGATTAAGTATCAAAATAATAAAATTCCAGACCAAATAGTAGTAAGGAAAATATAATAAAAGGTACCTAGTTTGTCTAAATCTGTTCTAAAAATCAAATTAATCAAATACCAGATTGTCTTTTATAGAATTCAAAATTTAACTAATAGATTTCCTATTTCAATAGATTTCCTATTTCATAAGAGTCTCTACAGAATATGTTGGCTAAAGTCATTGTATTTTTTAATATGTAAATCTGCATTAGTTGTAATCAAATATCAGAGCAGCTCCAGCATACTTCAGATACTGTGTATTAGTAGGAGAACACTGGTTATTCCATATTAAGTAAAACAGATACTGACACAGAGATATTAACAAGCATGAAATACAAGTGCTTTATTTATTGTCATGCACTTAAATTGTTATATTGAGCCTTAGTCTAGCATAATTAATGGTGTTAAAATGAGGCTGTGAGAATTTTCCTGAACTGGATCAAGAACATGGACCAATAACACCTTTTCCCCTCCAAACTTAATGATCATATTGAAACCATTTTTTTTTTTTTTTTTTGCTAAAACACGTGCCCAGGAAAATGACATACACAAATGACAAACATACAATCCTGACTGAAATGAACTGTTATAATGGAATGTCTCAGAACATCACAACTAAAGTTGTTAGACAGGCCTAGAACCTAGAAATATCCACAATCATCTTAAATAGGACATCTCTTATCAACAGGAATTAATTATTACACCGAAGTGTAAGAATCAAGTGTCTTAGTCAGTCATTCATCTGTAAGGCTCTGAGGCAAAAAATGCTAGTTTATTTAATGCGTAAATACTCTGTGCTAATTCCCTAAGATTTATTTTCTAATGGTGCATCAATCATTCATTTGACAGGATTTTGGAAAGGCTAGTCCTTTGAATTGATTACGAAACATGAAATATGCCCACCTTTTCAGGAGGTGGTAGGAAAAAAAAATCCACACAACTAGAGTACGTCGTACCTATTTCCTCATACACAAAATATGTTTAGCAATTCCCTAAATTCCCTATTATTCCTTTTCAAGTCGCAGGAAGATGGAGAGTGAGTCAAGCAGATTCTTATATTTCAGATCACTCTTCAGATCACCAACATTACACAGCAAAGATATCATGCAAGATAAATTATTTCTGTGGCAAAAAGCAAACAGTGCAACCTAGTTTAAAGTCAAAAGAGGAAATTTTACCCCACAAAAGATGGTAGGAAAGAAAGGAATTTGTGTAAACCAGTCCATGGAATTTACTGAAACAAACCCCAAGAATTCTACTAGAAAAAAAAATGAATACACGTCAATCCATTGTATTCCACTCTCATAGTCAAGTCTTCTAGTAGGGTTGTGCCTTCTGTGATGAAAAACATACCAAGAAAGCAGTCTGAAATAAGTGGAAATGTAAATGAAGAACAGGAGTATGCTGGAGGGGAAATAATCTAAAAATACTCTACTAAATCTGTGAGCTTCTTTAAGGTTGCACAAAGCTAAACACTGTACATGGCTGTAACATTTGTGATCTGTAGAAATAGGGAGGTCCCCTAAAACATTTGTGATCTGTAGAAATAGGGAGGTCCCCTAATTACTCTTCTCTCTTACTATATTTATAAATCTGGTCATCTAAAACAGACATTGTTATGGAAAGAAGTGCAAATATAGGGATGAACATGTCTGAAGACAAAGACTTAAAGTCTTGAAGTCTTAAAGATTTCAAATCTAACTAGTACATCTCAGATAATGAGAATAACTGATAAGCTATATTCTCATCTTCTTGAACCAGCTTAATGAATTCAAGGTAAAAACATTTTCTGTTCTGTTCTGTCTTTTTGTTCTGCTTTGTTTGTGTTTTCTCCACATGGAACAAGAAGTTCACTTCTTTTTCCTCAAGGTATCATTCAGAGTCAGTATTATTTTTACTAATCTCATTTCCAAATTTTAGATAATCTCTGATGCTTGCACAAAAGTATCTGATCTGCACAGAAAGCTATCAGTATACAAACACTAATGAACCTCAAATTTTATCTTTCCACATCATCATGACACTATTAAAGTTATATAAATGCAAAATAAGAACATTTTACACTGATTGAAAAAGTGTATTAATCGACATTTTCTGTGATTTATCCTGAATTTAAAGACATTAAGATTAGATGAACACCACTATATAAAATCTGGATATTTTTAGTTCTAGTTAGCCATTCAGATTTTTAGAAATAAATAGGTACTTCCAGAAGGTGATTCAACATTTTATTTTAGTCATTTATCCTTGATCTGAGATGAAATGAACTCTGTAGATGCCTATCCACATTTCTGCCCAGCACACCAAGTTCTGGAGCAAAGTGAATTCATTAAAAAAAAATCTGTTCATATTTAATTTAACTTACCATACCGAATCAGAGAATCAAAGAATGATTAAGATTTAAATCACAGAATCGCAGAATGGTTGAGGTTGGAAAAGACCTCTAGAGAGCATCTAGTCCAAACTCCCTGCTAAGCAGGGACACTCATATCATGTGGCACAGGATCACATCCAAATGGGTTTTGAATAGATCCAAAGAAGGAGACTTCACAGCCTCTCTGGGCAGCCTGTTCCAGGGTTCTGTCTCCCTCACAGCAAAGAAGTTCTTCCTTATATGGAGATGAAACTTGTAGTTCAGTTTGTATCTATTACCCCTTGTCTTGTCATTGGCCACCACCAAGAAGAGTTTGGCCCCCGCCTCCTCAAATTCTCCCCTCGGGTATTTGTACATCTTGGTAAGATCTCCTCTCAGTTTTCTCTTTTCCACGCTAAACAGGCTTAGCTTGCCTAGTCTTTCCTCATAAGGTAGATGCTCAAGTCCCTTAATCATCTTCAATCATTACAGATCCTCAAATTTAAGTGATTAATTTGATAAAGGTAAACCTATGTCTATATATATGCTATTTTTGTTGTATTTAAGGGACTGGCCGCAGAAGGAGACTGACCTTGATTCAACAAAGTATATAACTGCATGAATAATCTGATGGAAGAGTAGAATTTGACAAATTGAGCCCATGCCTAAGAAAATAAGGTTATTAAAAAATATAGCGCTAATAAGAAAGATAGAGGAGATTTTCCAGGAAGATCCTGAGTTTCTAATTTAACTTATATTTTGCTCATCCTAAGTAAATTACTTCTAAAAAACATTTCGAGGCTGTATTTGATCTAAAAACATAAAGCTGTCAAATAGCTTTCAGACAATTGTGTGTCTGTAATTATTATTATTATGCCATTATTTGCCTAACATGTTTTATCCATTTTTTTCTTTCTGAGACTGAGGAGTCTTTTATTTTGAAGATTTACCGTTATTTTCAGTTATAGAGGTGTTCATAACGTGTTTGATAAGTAGCAGACAGCTTCTGTTCACATGATAGTATTGTTCTTTTGGAATAGTGCCCACTTATTATCATAACCTTTTGCTCTGATATGGACTAAATAATTCATTGGACTCATATAGCTTACTATAAGGATATTTTTCTTCCAGACTAACTAAAAACAGATCCTTACTTTGGGCAGAGACTTATTGCCATAAAAAATGTAAAAATTCAGTGTTTGGTTAGACTCAGCTTTTATTTTTTTCTCTGTGTGAATAGCTTCTAGATTTCTACAGGCTGTGGATCTGCAGCACCTCAATTATTCAGTTAGCTGAGGCCTTACGCTGTAAATAAAAAGCATATGTAGCTTGCACAGATCTTCAGCAGAAACAGAGGCTGCTGGCGGTGTGCAAGACATCTCTGTCAGAAAAGAAAAGTTCCTGCACCTGCAGAGAGCAGTCCTTGAAGCAAGGGTTAATTAAGAGGCTAGTGTGATGATGCACTAAGTAGTTGAGGATGATGTTGCAGCAAAAACAGTCACATATGCAACTAATTTGGCATAAATCCAACAAAGGAAACCTTTAATAAGAAAAGCAGAGAATGTGTCATTACATGTATGGTAGGAATCCTTTTAATTATGCCACAGTAAAGTGCTTCCTCTGTTATATGTAGTAGATTTGTAGTTAACAGATTTGTTGCCTAGTGAATTAAAACCAGATTAGACTGCCACTGAAAACTCATCTTGTTTTGATAAGCCATAATAAGGGTTAATTTGATCTCTTTGTTCTTCAGATGCTACTGGAATCTGAGTGGTGCATGTGTGAGTGAGGGAACAAGAAATACTCAGAACAAATTTCATGCAGAAATCCTGATTTAGCAAGGCATTTGTATTGTCTGAAACAGAGCTACTCTGACATTAGGGAGGCATTACACTGGGAACTGGGACGCTGCAGTCAGATTTCAACAAATTTCCAGGTGCTTACAGATGTTTAGAAGTGTTTCTAGGATTTCTTAAGCAGGCTAACGCAGGCGCTCTTTGGGAATGTGGCCTTCTAAGTTTATCTGCAACTCTGAGTGCTTAAATTCTTTAGGAATCTCGTGCATGCTTAAGCAGCTTTATGAACAGAGACCCAGGTGGCTGCCTCTCATAATGCCTCTTCTTAGTCCTTTTCAGTTCTGTGTCATATTCTGTCCAACTGCTATAGTTGCTGCCATTCCCAGAGCAGGAACTCCTGATCTATTTCTTTTTCTTAATTCAAAGAGGGGCCATCTCTCCTTGTAGTTCTGTCACTGATTTTTAAAATCCTCCTTCTACACAATTCTAAATAACAACAATAACAACAAAAATCCTACTTTTAAGACAAATTAGTTTCTTTACTGAACTTATTCAGATTTCCTAATAATGATTTTCAAATGGTAGTCCACAGACTTCCAGGCTCCATGGAATATTTCTGCAGGGAAACAGGCAAATGGCATTTTGTGCTGATTCTTAAAACAGATTTTCTGGTAACATTGCAAACAACTGTTGCTAGGCTTAAATTTATTATCCAGGAGCCTATAGTTTTACCAGAAAAATTTATGGTGTCTACAGATTAGAAGAAAAGCATGGAAATCATTACAATGAGGTATGTTTTTTTTTTCACTTTTTCAAAAATGATTAGTGAGTTTGCGTGTCACCTTTGTCATTTCCTTACATCATTAACCCACTGCCTAGGGTCCATCCCCCATATAAAATGGTCCTACAGTAAGTGCATGGAAAATCTGATACCAAAAGGATTAATTTGATGAGTATGCACCATGTAATTGATGTATGAGTTTGCAAAGCAGTGCAGGTAGAGTGCACAGCACATATAGTGAAAATAGACTACTACCTTTGCATTCAACACAAAGCCCTCTTAGCTTGTTGTTCTTTAAATCTTGGTCTCTATGCATAATGGTGCACGCTCACAACCTCTTGGCTATGTTTTTTTTCATATTTTATAAAGGCAGTTATGAGGACAAAATGAAAGAAGACTTGATTTGATATCCCTTTTTAGAATGTAGCTCCACTGCAGAAATGGTGTAGGAGAAGATAGCATGGAAGAACTAAGAAGAGTAGTTGGTTCTGTAAACTACATGGAACCACTAGCCAAATCTTCTGGAGGAGGATTTTAAAGTGAGCCCTTTTCAAACTCTGGACTACATTCAAATTTATTAAATATCTATGATGGCACTTTGCAAATTGAAGAATTTTCCTTTCCATGACTATGTAGGCCTTTGGGAGATTTCTTAAAGGGGAGGAAGTGCTTTCTACAGGTGATTAAGAATTAAATTTAGGACATAGCATGCCACATCAGGCCTTTTCTCCAAGGCTGTGTAACTTTATCAGCAAAAACACCAGGTAATTCATATAAAATGGCAGAGTATTTATACCCCTTACATAGAACTGGGATAGCTGTAATGGAGGGGTTCACTTATCAGTAGCCGGGAAAGTGGCAGGAAGGGTCAGGAATCAGGATACTGATGGATCGCTAACCAATACTGGATCTCACAGTTCTTCTGGCAACTAGGGTCAGAATTCATAAGACTGAGCACATGAGGTTCAAAGCAACCTGAAGGCTTTTGTTAAAGAACTGAGGGTTGGCACAGAGCGTTTTCATCCAAAGGCTTGTTGAGAAAGCAATATAATCCTGTGTGGCAAGGACTTGTCTGTAAACAGGATAGGGATAAATCCCAGAAGATGGGATTTATTTATGATTTAAAATGTCCTATGTTATGTATGAAATAGTCTCACAACATGTAATTTTGGGGGATTTATTCCTCCAAATTTGTTCTTTGGCCCACTCACTGTCTTAGCAACTGTTTCATCATACATTACGTGATAAAAAAAGTATTTAAATTTGGGATTAAAAATTTCAAACTTGGATTTTAGAAAATCCTCTTTCAGATATCAGTCTTTTGCAAATCTATCTAGTTTATTTTCAAGTGCATTTTCCTTGTGACATTGTGTTTTTTGGGGGATATTGAGCAGCAGTGGATAAGGGAAAAGACAACATGCATTGTTATCATTTTTTCCACCTAACCTTTTAAACACACACACAAAAAAAACTCAGACAAACAAACAAAATACCACAATGCATTATAGTTCAATATTAATGCTGGCAAAACCATCTATTTTGCTAAAAATAGCTCAATGGAGATGCTTCTTTCATCAGTTTGGATGTGTCAACCAGCCTTTTTTCCTATGTGATCTCATTGGTAGCACCATTTCTGGAGGTATTTCGCTGAATAATACTTTGTATTTTTGCATTCTTAAAAATCAATACATATATATACGTATTTTTTCCTAGCCAAGGCATCTGTGGAGGAAGCTTAGGTGTTTCCCTCCTGGTCATTTTTGAAGTTCATGGTGGGCAGTCACCAAGCCCACTCGTTAAACCAGAAACCAAGACTAGATGAGAACTGGAAAAGAAGTAAGAATTCATAAACATTTAAAAAGTGAAACAGAAGTAGGGGTCAGAACAGATAGCAGAGAATGAAAATAGCTTCAAGAACTTAGCTGGGCAGCAAGTCATGTGCTTCTGTATTCAATAGCATACCTAAATTAGAGAGACTGAGATGTTAACTAGTAGCAATATAATTTGAGGCAAAGAAATATGCTTAGCCCACACAATTTCTGTCACAAGAGAGTCATTTTTTACATATTTTTTTTCAAGATGTGTTGTTGTTCTTGTTAAAAGCATTTGGCTGTACCATTCCACTGTGGTTACTCTTTAGTCATAACTGATAAACACCAATAGCCTTCTTAGGGATATTTTGTAGGTCTTGGACATTTTAGCATAAAGAATGGGTGTTTTAGACAAGATAATACTACAGTACTTTATACTCCTTCATTTTTGTCTCAGACGTTTGCTGCAATTCAAACTTCTCATTAGACATTAAATTAAATTAAAAGTTCCTATAGGAAAAAAAGAAAGCTATAGAATATAATTCAGAAGTATGAGGGTAATTCACAGAAGAGCACATGTGCACACGTGTGTACATACAGAAACGCAGACACAGATACACAGACACCCCTTCTGAATGCATGATTGGATGTACATAGCAAAAACATGTTGCCTGATAAATGCCCAATAAAAGTATATATTTTCCATTATATTTCTTCACATCCTTAAAGGAATTTCCATATTCTAATATATTTTGGTTCTCTGGAAGAAAAGATATATTTTCAAGAGTCTCACAAAAACTCAGTAAAACACATCTTGGCATGAGATTTCTTTGAACATCAAAGCAAGCTGCAGTTAATTCACTTGCATCCAGCTGCATTTGGTGGTATGCTCATCATAGTCATAATGCTCTTTTCTGTTTCCATCTTTCACTACTTCTGTCAAACAGTTTACAGAGACGGAATATAAATTAAAACTGAGTGCTAGGAATGCCATCAATGAGTTTGGAAGTTTACATTGTGTTTGTGTGAGGTCACCGTGTGTTGTCTTCAATGATCAATGACCTAATGGATGCTTTTAAACTCAGAGGCTACCCTAGATGCCTTTAGTTACTCCATGTTAGGTTATGTCTTACTAGAAGATCTCAAGCCATTCTTCTTTTGCATTTTGTCTAATGGATTTGTGACTGTTCAGTGTTTTTGTCTGTGGTCTTTTCCTCCACTAATAAGAAGCCTTGCAGGTCAGGTGACCAATGAGATGATAGATAGTATTTAACCTAGCTGTGACAGATGTAGCAGAGGTGAAAGGGTTATATCTATTAATAAACAAAGTTTGAAAGCCTTTTAACACCATCTTTCACCTCACGCTTATCTGACCTTTAGTACAAGATGACTTCCACAGACTTGGAGAAAACAATAAAAAGGCAACACATCTGTTGGAATATTTTCCCTCCTTTTAAAAATTATAATCATTTATAGTTTTATGTTTTCTTATTAAATGAATGAATGAAGTGATGGTGGCCCTGCAGTTAGCAATTTACTTGAATGAAGAAGTGTGGTAGACATATTTTGGTCCCACAGGGTGCTGACATTTTAACCCACTTATCTATGATTTACTCCATCCTTGACAGTGCTAAAAAAGTGATGCATTTTGCCTGAGGGCTCTGTAGGTGAAGCAAATTGACATAGGCTTTTTCTTTCTGTTAAGGGGGTGCTCTTCTCTGCTTTCCATTAGAGGAATCAGGGGAGAGTGGAAAAGTAAAACCTTCAGGATTATTTCTTCAAGTTTCTTGATTTCTTTTAAATAACTTTACATTCTAGAAGGTAATCAGTAGTAAAGAAAATATTAACATTTTTGATACTTTTTGATTAAGTTATTTAAATTTTCTATGGTAATCAAAAGTATTCAGAACACATATAGAAATGTCTCTGTTTTCTTAAAAAACTAGGAGGAGGCATATTTTATATTTACACACCTACTTAGAAAAATATCAGTGCACTTGATAGCATATAGACCAGATGCCTATAGGGAGATACTATAAAAAAAAAAGGTCTGGTCTTGTATTTTTGATCTATGTGTAAAAATAGAGATAGGAGAATCCAAGGTAAGGGAAATGAGGAGGACATGCTCATAATGTACTTTCAGAGAAGTCTCTGGTTTTAATAATTCTGATTGAAAATATGGGGGTCCAGCAAATTAGCTGTGAATGCACAGAGCAGTGAACTTTTGCCTACCCCTGATGGATTCCTAGCTAGTATAATTTGCTTATTTTATATCTACAAACTTGGTCCTTGTATTAGTGTTGGACTACTAAAATATGCTCTCATACAAATATATATATATAAATATATAGGTATATAATGCCTCAAAATATATTTGAAGCTAGGATCAAGAAAGCTCACATAAACTGAGACTCAGCTGGGAGTCACCTAAGGAAGACTCTTCTCCATGTTCTTCCCAGAGAGCCTAAAGGTTCTCCTCTGGGTTGCATCAGTGGTGTCAGTACCTCTTCTTTCTTTTGGGCTAGTACGGTAGGTTGATATTTTCTTCTTTTGAGGCCTGTGCCAAGATTAACAAATGTGGAATCAGGAGGCTAATTTCTTTTACAAATGGCCACATGCACATAACTGGGGTTAAGTCTCCTACCTTTTCAGCCATTCATGCTTGATGGTTAAGCTTAATCAAACCTCTGCTATTTTGTTTCCTCATCCATACATTACAGGGACATGCTGTAAGTGAAAACTTGATTCACAATTGGGAAACACATTAGCATACTATTCAATCAACATTTGTTCATCACTAGAACTCAGAAAGGTAAGTCCCATTCCTATGTTATAAATAGGTAGACTAATGTGTCTTGGCCACACTGAGTCTTCCAAGAGTCAAGAAAATGAAACCTGAAACAAAGTTTTATCCCGATGTAACTCTTGATGGCACATAATAATTTGTTAGGAAAACAAATGAACACAATGTGCTTATTTTTCTCTTATGAAGTATTTCAGTATTCCTCTATCCCTGAGTCTCCAGAGATTGTCCCAAAGCACACAGAACTTTAAGCATTTGATCCTTTGCTCATGCTGTAGTCAGTTATTTGAGCTCAGATTCTTCTGTGCTCACATAGGAAAAAAAGCATAAATCACACTGTTGTCAATTCTTTGTTATTTCTTTCTGTGCATTCTAGGTAGTTCTTGAAAAACAAGATGAGGTTCCTTGATACCTGCCTTTGAGAAGCTATATATCTTAAGTGCAGCAAGCTCTGTCATCTGTTGTTTCATTCCTTTAAATTTCACTCTTGAAGTGTCTGTCATATTGTAAGGAAATTTCTAAAACTTCTGCATATTAGCATAGAATTTTGTATTTTTACAGTTTCACTGTAGGACAAACACTTGTGCTATGCAGATCTTAATAGAAACTCAGATCTCTTCTCTTTGGACTCTCATGAATAGCAAAAAGCTTTCTTAAAACAAGTTGTCTTTATTAGTAAGTAAAAAAAGCATGCTGGCTTAGGTGCTTCTACAGCTCCTATTACCATTATGTTAGAGAAATACAAAGTCTTTAGTGTATTCTGTGAAGTAGTGAAAAACTGTCATTCCCAGTTTTCCAGATGGGGAAAAAAGGCAGTGCAATTGCATGTCTCTGAGGTATTGAAAAAAAAAAAAAAAAAAGAAAGAAAAGCCAACTGGCTGCCTCAGGAAAGTCTGTGGCAGGAAAATGACTTGAATTCAAGCTTTCTAATGGTTTGACTAGTGTACTTTTCTTCGTCTTCTGCAGTTGGGAAAGTTATTTAATACTGCAAATATACCTTTCAGTGCCTGAAGACAGAGTTTCACCTTAGCAACTTCTACCAGTGCCCCATACTCGGGTGCCTTTCTCTGGTATCCTAATTTGTCCCTGTGGCTTTATAGACACTTCCCTCTATTCCTTTCATTCCTCCCAGTTCTAACTGGAAACTGGCATGGAGCTTTCTGCTTTTCAGTTTTGGGGAGAGGAAAGAACAGATCATTATTTCCCAATAGTTTTCTCACTGAGGTAATCCAAGCCAGATAAATTAGTCCATGGTTAAAGCCCTGGGTCAGAGGGCTTTGCTGTATGGACAGGGGGAGGGTCTGACTTACTCTGCAGGGAAGACAAGCCCTAGGAGAATATCCCAGCAAAGGCCGTATCTTTGTTGTCAGTTAGACCCAATTTGGTGTAAAATTATAGGTTTTATGCCTTTGGAATAATATGTTGAAACAGTTATCTCTCCAACAATTTTGTGGTACAGACAGAGCCCTGTGAATCCATGAGAGATTTTCTGAGGGAAGGGGGTTAGAGACATCAGTCTCTTGGCAGTCTAATTAGCTGTAGGTTGTTCTGCTGACTGCAGATTTTTTCAGCCTCCAGTTATCCTTTAAATTCTGTAGAACTAATAACCCATTAGGGTCACAGAAATTTTGCAATGTGTGGGACCCTCCCTAGATTCTGGTGATTTCATACCAGAAAGAAATGCTCTGCCTAAGTGGGGCAGATCACTGGGTATATCAGCAATGAGAAATCACCTTAGGGATGCAGAGATTATGAGGAATGGTGGTGATGTTCCTTTTCTCTCCTGCTTTTCCACCTGCTAGAATAGAAGGGTTTGTTCTAGTTTGTGCCTTCCTGGAGCAGTTGCTCATATTATTCAGAAGTCATATCTGCCTTGTAGACTGAGAGATATAACTTGGCCAAAACAGGGTAAAAAAAGTGGTAGTTAGCATGGTGTTTAGCAAACTGAAAGAGCTGTCCAAAAAGCTGGATAAAAATCTTGGTCAATTAGGCTTCACAGAACTCCATGCTGCCACAAATCACTGGCTACAGGTACTTGAGCTGGTTAATTTAAAATCATATCATCACATATGAGTACAGTGAACTACTATTGTAAACCTGGCCATAATTTAAGTAGAGCAGTGTGTGTTGTGAATCTGTCCAGATAATTCAGTTTGACCCCCAGTATGGAATGACTTTTCATTCAAAAGATTTTGTTTTACATTCTATATTATATTCTATATTAAGTTTGCTTAATACAGATTACTAGATACTCCAGGGAGAATAAGCTATCTTCAGTGTCTAGTATTCTCTTTTGAGAAATCAAATTAAACAGCACATCTAAATCCTTAAAGCAAACTGGTAGTGTCTGTTCTGGCTCCATTTTCACTTTCTCAGCATTTTTTTAGGAGGAGAAACCTCTTCATGCTTTCTCAGAAATTCACTAAAGATTAGTTTAGATTCACTAACAAGGAAGTCTGGTGGAAACTCCATAATGTTCCAATTTTCCACTTCTCCACCACAGATGTATTTTCTACCTATGGCAATTATATGCATCATGATGGATCACAAAATGGTATTCACTAAATTTAATTTATATTCTTTTATATATTTCCAAGTTAACTTGATTTTGATGGAAAAAGACATGGCCTTAAACCCATAGTGCTCTCCAATAAATATCTTTTTTTAAGAAAAGTTATCTTGCAGCAATAAAATATGAATAGCATCTTTGTGTACCTCACAATGCCAGGGTTTCAGTAGCACAGCATGCTAAATAGATTATTTTTACATAGAAGTGAGTTTATTCAGCTCTCATCCTAACTTTGAACATAGTATTTTAACATATTTTGCCATAGATATACAGATCCAGTAGCTTCAGGAAAGGATTATTGTGCCTCTTGTGAGGTACATATTTAAAGAAATCCAAAGTTTCTTGGTTGATATTAAATTATCAGAAAACAATCAGAAAACTACTAAATACCATCGACTGAAAGTTCAAAGCTAGGCTGCACCTCATGAGTCTCCAGAATTTTTTTGCCTGTGGTATCTTTTTAAAATATCATGTCTAATTATGTTTCCCTTTCTCTGATCCTTCTGAAAAGGTACTGGTGGCTGTTATGGCATGGGTGTCTTCAGGGGTCCGGATCAGCAGTCAATGAAGAAATTCACAGAGAATAAATTTAGCAAAATGTATCTGATTAAAACAAGTTGATGAGTCAGAATAGATTTCATGTCCTCTTAGCATCCATTTTTGTCTGCTTCATACAAGAATTTTATGATGGAAAGTCAGAGATAAGGACATGTATGTTGAGGGGTTGAAAGTGAAGAAAAAAAAAAGATATTTTCCTTTTTGGGTGCTCACATTTCCTGGGAAGCATAGAAGAAATGGAGCAAGCCAAGTAGACAGGGCATAGGTGTCCTACCTGAAATACAGACAGATATCCACAACAGTCCTCAATTTTTTTTTAATTTAATACATTTCAAATTTACTCTGAATTTTTAAATATTTTTCTCAATATTATAATCTATCAAATGATTCTTTAACTGTAGAACTTCCATTTATACTTACCTCAGAAAAAAAATGACAGATGGCAGCACCCAGAAACCTGTTATCAGCCCTTTTACCATACTGTATGATTGTGGATAACAAGTACTCTGCAGTTGGTTTCTTTCTGAAACCAACATATATATATATATATTAAATTTTTTTTTTTAATTTTTATTCTATGGGTAGATAATTTTTGATCAATATGCATTTTCCCTTTTTTTTTTTCAATAAAGTTGTGTGATTTTATTTTTGATTCTTCATGGTGGTGTGAATGCAGAGAGGAAAGATTCAGAAGGGTAATATAGTGAAATGTATAACAGGGTCTCACAAGACTAGGCTATGTTGTTGAAGGACACTGTGAATGCAAGATGTTTGCAAAGGCTCAAGTGAAGATTGGTCAAATACCTAGAAGGGGGATCCACTGAGAGAATCAAAATGGACAAACTACATCAGACTCCAGGAATTCCTTTAGCTGAAAATGAGAGAAGGTCTGGACACTATTGGAAGGAGATACTAACTATGCCTAAGCGGTTCTACATCTTATTCAGCTAAACATTTACAGTTATGCTACTATAGTTGAAATGCTAATGTAACTGAGCCCTTGCCTGAATCAGTGCCACCATTCTCACGTTTAAAGAGTTTTTCCAGAAAAAAAGTAGGTCATTATGTGAATAAGTAAACTTTGACTTTACATATTTTGTTGAACAATAAATAGACCAAGTAATTGAACATATGTGATATATTTATTTAATATTTTAGATGTAATTTACCAGCCTCCTTTTTGGTCTCAAAATTTGCTTTGACTGAGTAGATAAAATATGTTAAATTTACATAAGTTATCTTATTAATTTGAATTGGTTTGCATTTAGCATTCAAATTGATTCTTAGTCTTAACAGCACATTTTATATACATAGGTGTATGTGTATACACACACATGTACTAGAACTCATAGGGGATATATATATTATATATAAACTGGAACATCCTCTTACAGGAATATAAGTTTTCTTTAGCAACTGGGGTCTGTATTTGTTGTTTTTTCACAGCAGATCGTCTTAATGAAGTTATCTATAGAAAATAATAGGGCAGGTAATGCATATTATTTGATTTTGATTTTTCAAAAATAAATTTTGTCATATTAAAGAAGAGTTAACTTTATGGTAAATGTAATCCTCATATTTTATATTAATAATAAACAGCAGTCTGTAAACTTTTTTACTTTAATTAATACTCTGGATGACATCCTGTACTTCATTGCACTTTTTCTACTTGTTCATAAGGGTGATCCTCTCTCAGATTTAGCACTGTATAGAATATTCAATAGTAGCAGAAAAATAAAAAGCAAAATTAACATTAGGAATGCAATCATACTTTTTGATTGGTTTTAAAGTGATTAGCAGGGACTGACTGTCATTTACACTTAAAAAAAAAAAATTGACCTTGGTGACAGCTGAAAACAACAGTGAGATTGAGTATTGCGTGCCCAGCCAAGACTGCAGCTAGAGCGCAAATTTTCTGTGGAATACAATTTGAAAACCTGTTCTCAATAGCCTTCCTTATCTATGCCAAAAGAGTGAGTAATAAGAGCCGGGTTAGTAATGGGCAGTCCTCTTCATCCCAACAGGCTCTGCGATCTGTTCCAGCATTAGCAAACTGGGCAAGTATGAACCACCACCTCATGCCTTGTTTGTCAGCAGGACTATCCTCCTCAGTGGGGCCATGCAGATACTATTATCCAGGAGAAACTTGTCTTCTACCTATATGGAAAATGCAACTTTCTCTGTCCTTTCATTCAACCTATTTTCTGGATGAGAAAACATTCCCTATTAAACATCACTCCATGTATACAGAACCAGTCTATGGCATCCATGTGAAGTGAATTTCTTAGAAAATCACAAAAGCTACATGCAACAAGCAGAAAGACTTCTTTTAGAGTCTATTTTTGCTGTAAAAGGACTGGTGCTCTTTCCTATGACAGCTAACTAATTGCCACATTTCCACACTTGCCTGGAAAGAAACAGCAAAGTAGCTGTTGCGGCACAGAAAGAATATGGCTATCATCTGATTTGTGTCTGATCAGTAGGGAAGTGGGTCTAGTTTTTGGAATAAGCAATATTCTGGAAATATGAAGCATTTGTGTTTGATCCTAGGTAGATTTAAATTTGTGCTAGTCCACCGAATTCAGTTTAGTGAAACAGACTGTCTGCAAGCTGGCACATTCATTTTAACCTGTAGCAAAAATTTGCCTCTTCTCTAAATTTTATAAATTATTGATAGAAAATCAATGAGACTGTGCAGCAGCTAATTGGCACCTCCAGTCATTTCTCAATGGTCCTGCAAATTTCATTGGTTTTAGATAAAGGCTTTTTGCTGAGCTGTAGGTTGAAATATCCCGAGCGTCTGAACAAGCTTGTGTTCTTTATTTGCTTTTTAAAGAGTGTATTTTGAGGCCAAGCCTTGGCAAGGAACAATGAGGTCAGGATATTTGTTTAGTAAGGAAAACTGTGAGATTTAGAATTGGCTTTTTACATGGGTTTAGTCTTGAAATACTGTAACTTAAAAAACAATATTTTTTTTTTTTAGCTAGCTAACATTTGTGGTTATAGATCAAGGAATTTAGTTATGAATAATTAGGGGTGTAAATGTTTGAAATTACTGAATGTATGTGCTTATGTTTTAGTTGTTTTATTGTTTGCTTATTGAACAATTGCTTATCATTGCACTTTTATAGTTCTTTAATATTTTCCATTTATTTATGTTTTAAATTGAGCACTAAAATCTTTTTCCTATCATCAAAACTGTCAAGTTCCATCTGAAGAATTTTTCAACAAAACTAGAAGTAAATAGGCCAAAATGTTCCTCATGTAAAGGAATGAAAAAAATATCTTCTGAAGTGATCTTCTGACTTTGTTTTATAATAAAATAAACAGACTAGATTTTTCTTTCTATGTTCTTTTATTTATAATAGTTACAGAAGACCAAAAAGTGTTCTGTTTAAAGTACTATGAGCAAAAATCATTACATGTCCTTCTATCCATGTTTATGGGATAATTCAGCAAGTGTAATCAGACTAGGTGGAACTCACTCTTTTCAGATGTAGAATGAATTTTGGAGGTCAAATTATTATTCCATTTATCAATGCATTTATGAATGTATGTATTTATGAAGATAGAAACATCCAAGCCATAAATATCCTAACATAGACACATAGGTAGGTACTAAGCTGTTTGTGAGCTTGATGACACATTTGCATAGGCATGTATGATGTCCTAAGAGACATTCCAGACTCTGCAGATAGGCTACCCAGGCTGTTAATTTGCAGATGTATGTTTACAAGTAGATGAGAATGGTCTTTTCATTTACTGGCCAGCACAGTGGAGCAGCTTGACTATGAACGGTGTAAAGTATGACTGTTGCAAATTAATGCTGTGTACTATATGTAATGTTGCGCAGTTAGCAGAGGCCACTGAGTACTGTCATGTGGTCGTGACCTCATGATGGTCACCACAGGTTAATTCTAAAGTTGGTAATTTTAACAGGAGATGATGAGGTAGTGAGCCCTGAATGCTATCACAAAAAAATTCCAAGACTTCCCCTTTAAACATTTTTTAAGGCTGCTTTCTGATTCTCCATAAGTTTGTGTTCCAGGCAATCTTTCGAAGGTGATACTAGGTTTGAAATGGAAGATCTGTTGTAAAGATGCGTTTCCTTAGGAAAATCTGTGGCACTGGCATAATCATATGTACCATCTCAGCCTATGTATCCTACATTATCCATGAATACATCTTCTTACATCACAACAATACATACCCCTCAAAATGGTGCATGTTTCACAACCCATTTCCAGTTCCTTGTATTTGATTTGATTTTGATTGTTGATTTTTATTTCCATGTATCTGAATCTCTGGGTTAAAGAAGCTTTCTGCAGACTAATATTTGCCTTTTTTTAATGGCAAAAAAGGGAGAAAATATGAAGGGAAGCTTAATTATGAATATAGAGTAGGAGATACATAAGACATAGGCGACAGGAAAATGTTAGGTTGAGTTTCCATTTAATTGATGTTCCTTCAACATTTCCACGGTGCAGATAGGGCCAAAAGGCCTGGACAATATGTGAGGAACTTGCAATGAGAACCTTCATGATGGTACTTTGATTGGTGTCATGACTTGTAACAAGAAAATCAAAATGGCCAATAGGATACCAATATCCAACAGTACAACAGGATGAAAAATTTGATTTCTTTTTGTTGTACATCTATCTAACAGATAAAATATGAAGCCAATAGCATCAACATTTGTATTAAAGAACCAGCTTTTTAGAGGCAATGCGTGTGTCCAATGACATGCCAAATTAGGTTAAACACATTCTAACAGCCTCAATCCCTTTGGTAGTTTCATTTGCTCTTATTACTCTTTGCTTCTCCTTCTGGGGCCAGATTCTACCACTAAATGTGAATGTTTCCATTGACTCTCATCCAAGTGCAGACTCTGGCTGCTGGAAACAGTTGTATACTGTAGTGCTACTGGCCCAGAAATGATTTGTTCCATCCAAGGAGTAGCTCCATTGCACTCAAACTATGATCCTTTTATTCATCCAGGGTATTTAGACAAGGAATAGGGAATAGAAATAGAGAGCAAGAAATAACAGGGCATTGAATTATGAAACGTGCGCAGAACATTTGACTGCAATAGTGTTCTCCTGATCTTTTGAAAGCTGAGAGGCTGTGATGCTTTTACAAACTGCTGACATTTGTAGTCTTCAAAATTTGGGCAGTTTGGGGCTTATTAAGGACCTCTTTATGAAGACAAATTCTTGATGAAACACAGATGCTTGTCAGGACCATATCCATGTTAAAAAAAGTCACTAGCTCATTCAAGATTCACTAGCTATGCTACAGAGAGAACAACTGAGGCAGTAAGATTATTACTCTTGCAGAATACGCTTATAATATCTTTCTGTTTTCCTTCCTTTTGTTTGCATTGTTTTTAAGCAACTGAAAAGTGTTACAGTGAAGTTTTCAGTGAAGCCCCTGTCTCCCCTCTCACAACTGTACAAATCAGGAGCATTAAACAGCCACAAAGAGTGGTGGTATAAAACCAGAGCGTGAGAGTAGATAGTCTTGATTTAATATCAAAACAAATGAAAAGTCTGAATGCAATAATTTGTTACTAGGATGCCGAATAATGAAAGAGGATTAGATAGCAAGTGCTGTTAAGTGGAGGAATAGAGAATATGTACCATCTGTTCCTGTTGCTATCGCCCCATTAGCTGGATGTTGTTCTGCAGGCTTCTGGAGGTGCAAACTGGATTCAACAGAAAAGTGTTAGTTTTATAGTTGAAGAGTTTGGTTCTGTTTGTTTGTGCTGCCTTTTTTTTTTTCATTTTTATTTTTCTCCATAGGTGCTTTGTTTACCCTCTCTGACCTCAAACTCAGCCAACTGATTAAAAGCTGAGAATAATCCATGCAAAATTGCATATTTGCTAAAGAGAATAGACAGAACAACAACAAATATAAATCTTGCCTGTGGGCAAGATTATTAAAAGATTATTATGCATTAAAACCATGTGGGAATTATTGCATGACCTGACATAGTGCTTCTGCTTCTTTTGTTTGCAACTGACTCTGCTAACTGGTCTTACAACAATACCAGAGTAGCAGTCGTGAACTGAGACTTCAGTGTGTTTGGGCTTGCACAATCCTAGAACACAGAGATATTTTGTGTCTCAAAGGGTGTATGTTGATACTCATCTGGTAATTCACATTTTTTTTTATTCTTCTCTCCTTCAAATGTTTGTTTTTGTTGGTATAATTATCATAAATATTTCAGTCCTAATAATAGTAATAATAAAAATACATCACAGTGTCTTTGCAACAGATTAGATCTTTGCAGGATTCACAAATTAGGTATTTGTCCTCTTTAGAAAAATAGATTTTCTGAAGATGAATACCCTTCAGTTTCTCTTAAAGCTTTGCTCTTTCCTTAGCAATGGCACTTATCTCTCAATCTCCATATAGTTTTCTATAGAGAGCATATATTACCATAGCCTTTGAAATATACTGGAAAATGGGAGGTTATTTCCAGACCAGGATCCAAAGTAAAGTTGTATTTGAGAGCTAAAAAAATACTTTGGTGGTGAAATATTACTTCATTAGCTAGGAAAAGGTTTTCCATATTTTTTTTTAGCTTAAAATACCTATTTGTCTCTGATTTGGACTACCTAAAAACACCATTGCCTCTTGGTGACATCTGCTGGAACAGATAGCATGGAAAGACGTGCAGGTTTCCTCCACACTTACTACCTGCCAGCTTGTAGCTCCTAAGGGAAAAAGCAAATCACTCTATTACAGAACAGTACTTGGCCAGTTCAGGTTTGAATTTTTGCTTGTCCCCACAGGACAACTCCTCTCTGCCTCCTTCTTGTCCTTACATAAAGAGAATGACCCACATGCCAACATGACAAAGATCCAGAAAGTTATAAAAGCTTCATTGTATGTCTAAATTCTTAGGAGGGATTCAAACAGCTTGCACTAAGAAAAAGAGATGTTCTGCATTGAAGCAGGAAGTCATTAAAATAATGAATCACTTTCCAGAATCTAGAGTTTTCTATATGGTTTATGCATTTTTTGCAAGAGCATTTACATTTTCAAGACTGTCATTTTGAGCTGTATCCTCCATGTGGATTTCCTACCTTACTTCTGTTTTTCACAAAGAAAGGAAGCTGGAGGGTTTTATAATGAAGTAAAATGGGGATCTGTCCTCTCTTTCCTTTATGTCATTATTCCCCTACATATCTCATTATTAGTTAATATTAGTTCTATTGTCACTGTAACACTATAGTTGTATTTTTAGTATATCCTGTAGCTGTTGCAGGAAAGAACGTTCATATTATTTTATTGCATAAAACTAGTGACTGATTCGTTTCATAAACATATCTGAGCATGTGTGAGTAAGGCTGCAAAGTTAAAATAGATGAAAATTTTCCAAACATTTTGTTCTGATTGCTGCATGTTCCCATGAAAGCCAAGGTGATAGACTGCTCTGTGAACTCAGTCAGTGAGAAGATATTCTGCTTTTTCTGAGGAATTCTACAATTTTCTTTACAAAATAAGTGGTCATGAGATTTTTTTCTATTTTTCCAGGTTCTGTTGAGGACAAACACTAGTTTAGAGGAGACATCTAACTCTTCTGTGGCTAAAGTTAGGTGAGGTGAATAAAAACTTATAACTTGTGTAGGAAAGGCAAGGCGTGCAGGGGAAGGAAATATCATTTATTACATCATTTCCTATAGCTCAGAAATACCGACCAATTTGGGAGTACACAGTCTTAATGTCTGAAATACAAGTGAGTTCTCAGACTATCCTGTATTTAATCTGTTTTCGTATTTAATTTGTATTTAATATGTTTCTTAGGCCCACCAGACCACCTCCTGGACTACCTATTTTGTCTTTGAACTGGAAACTCATCAGATTTGAGGAGTGAAAGCCAATATCTAGCAGGGTGGTTTTCTCACCTCACTTGGTAAAATGCATTGAAAGTTGTAGCATAAACTTTTTTACCTCTTTAACTCTGAAGTATCAATTATGGTCAGATGTACCAAAGAAGTAATCCTTCTAGGCTCCGTGGGAATTATGTTAAGATGATTACATCCCAGAGACTTCACCAGGAAGGTGGTAGAGTAAAACATGTCACTATCTCTCTTGGACAATTCATAGCATGACTATACAATAATTAACCTCCAACAGGGGAAGAAATTGCTGTAGAAAAAGGAACTGGATGTGAGTAATGTACACATCATAGTAAATGAAATATAACTAAAGAGTTTCATTTTTCGTGACAGTATAATTTGAAATCTTTCACACACATTCCTGTTACTTGCCAAGTCCAAAGTTCCGTGCCCTCTCACAGACTTTTGCTTTTTCACCAAACTCTGCTGTTATCATTGTTTTCTCTTGCCGAACTGGCTGGGATTCATTTCCCTCAAATTAGATAGCCATGGCTGAAGTGAGGCTCCCAAGGTCCCTTTACAACCCGTAGAAAGTAGCAAAATTCTCTAGAGAGAGATTGAGCTTATTGTGGTGCAGGTGTGTGGCAGAAGTGAAGCGGCATGACTCTGGAAGTGCTGAGGCTGGAAGGAGCTCTAACAGGATCTGCTTAAACATTTAAAATTAGGTGACAGAAACTTCCCCGTACATTCACAGTAGCTGAGCAGACCAGTAGATTCACAGTCATTGTGCCATAGATACCAGCTGGTGAATGCAATGTGTTTTTAACTCAAGGCATGTGTAAACTAAAATCAAGAGATTTAAAGAGTTTAGGCTTTTGCGGCCAAGTATGTGTCAAGGATCTTTTGTATTGTAATCTAGGCTGAAGTCCGCTTGCTACAGCTCTGTTTCTCCCAATACCTAAACTCTGTAGATTTAAATCACTTCTGACTGCAGAGCAATCAGTCTATAGACAATACTCTATCACTAAAGACTTTTTGAGAGTCCGAAATAAGTCTGCAGTAATTGACCTCATGGTAAGTTTTTGCCAAATCCTTTTTACAGCTACTGTAATCTGAAAAGACAGGAACATCCTGAAACTAAAAGCAACCAAGGCTTTAAATGACTGTATAAATTTTTATTACGTTTAATATAGATACTCTTATGTAAATCTTAGACTATCTCTTCTCATTTTCCTTTTCTGAGGCCTTGGGTGCTCAAGTAGTACTTTATATTGATATATTTCTGTTACTGAAAGTGACTATTAAGTATAAAATATAAACACTACACTTTTAAATCCACTAAAAAGCATACTTTTTCTCTATGGTATTGTAATTAAAATTTCTCATTTTGCTTTTCCAATTCGCAAAGAATTCCTGACACATTCTATCTGTGTGAATGCAGCTCTGTGCTGGATGCTCCAAACACCTTGCCCCAGTTTTCTCCAACCAGAGTCAAACTCCTTTACCAGACATGAATCCCAGGAAGTGGCCACTAAGATGTTCTTCTGTTGGTGTACGCCGAGGACCAAACCGTATTTTCATTGTTGTCCAATCTCTATTTTTACAGTTGGGACACAGTTTACAACTGGCTTTTCTCTACCATTAGCATCCAGGCATTCATTGGCAGAGATCCATCTTTGTGGGTGAAAGAAAAGTTCTTGAAGGATACAGTTCAGAATGCCTTCTAGCGCTCTGAAGAGGGCACTGAGCTCTGTATGCATCCCCATCACTCATTTATGGAAAAAAAATTGTTTCCAGAGCTTTTCATTTCCTAAAATATGTTTCTTAGCAGTAAAAATACATGCAATCCCTATAAGATTACTTCCTTTTTTACATCCTCACTACTAAGTGTAGCCTGGCTCTTCCAGATGTTGATGATTTCTCTGATGTGAGCAAAAGTGATAAAGCTTTTCCAAATTTTTGTTTGTATTTTTTTTTCATTTTGTTTTGGATGTGAACTAAAACTCAGATGTAGGGAGGGAAATGCTTCTCCATCCCTTCAGATAAATACAGAGACTTTCCTCCAGTATCTTCTGTTAGCAAATCTATTTTTCCCCTTGTCTCTTCATATTGTGATATAGTGTATGTGTGTCATTTTTATCCAAGGCTGACCAAAAACTGCTTTTACCTTCTATTCCATTTAAAGTTACCTTTTTGCAATTGAAGGTAATGAAGCACACAAGGGAAGTGCCAGTAATTATACAGGATTTAGTTGCACAAAATGAGTAATGAGGTTTCATGTTCTGCTATCAAGAAAATACCCTATAAACCTCAGAAAGGAGATTTACTGTAATCAAATTACAAATTGCCAGTAATCAAATTAAGTCACATAAAGTCAGGTCAGATTGTGAACACACACACACTGTATGAATATTTAGACATTTTTATAGTTTAGGTAGGAGTGCAGTAGCTTATGTGTGTTGACTTGAATAGTTGCCTGGGAAAGGAGTTTTGGCATTTTCTATTCTGTTTAAGACAGGACCAAGATTGCAAAGTGTCACGAGTGCAAGGTTTTAGTGGAATAAAACGTAATTCTATTCCTTATTTTTCGGTAAGGGTAGGAATGCCTGTCTTCTGGTACAAATTCAGAGATATATCAATGAGGCTGTGAAGAGAGTCAAAGGATGTTAATTAATTTACTCATCCTCCAGGACAAGAAAAAAAAAAAAAAAAAACCTGTTCTCAGTCAACTGGTGGGTACAGAAACAGATTATGTAGGGATTAATTCTGCACACTTGCATATACCATTTCACCCTTCCAGATCTGAAAACCAGAGAGGCTCTACTAGCACCAGGGATAGGAGAAATGTTTCATTTGGCTTCTGGTAGTTTGAAACTGGTTCTGTTTGACACAGTTTAAATTTCCTGGAGGACACGAGAAAGGGAATATTGTCTAGAGGTAGCAATCTCAGGTACATGTCTGCTTCCATAGATGTTTTCTGATTAGAGCACAAAAAGGAAATGTTTTCTCTTGGACTGAAATTTTATTGTCAAGAAGAGTGCGAACTGCTGTTCTCCAGCACTCTGGGCAAATTTCTTCTTTGGGGTAAATCCATTCAAATTAGTGGCTCTGTATCACAGATTAATTTAATTATCCTTCTAAAGCCAGTATAGCTAGCTTCTTTCAAAAGGTAATATTGCCAAGTACAATAGGGCTTTAGAAATTCTCAGGATTTTCCTAAATAAGTATTTTTTATCAGTGTGAGCCTAAGTTATAAGAACTGTGATGAAAGATATGGCTTCATGGATTTCATTATGGTGCCTGAGCAGTGCAGACCATGTAGCTTGCTTTCCTGAAGACCAACACATATCTGCTGCTAGAGCTACTAGCTAAGCAACACACAAAATACCCTGACTTCTTCTAGAAAAAAAGTTAACTGAACAGAATGTAATAACCAAACAGATGGTTATAAAGAGGGTAGTGGTGAAGTCACCACCCTTGGCTGTGTTCAGGAAATGTGTAGATGAGGCACTTGGGGATATTGTTTACTAGGCAAGGTGGTGATGGCTTTAGAGTTGGACTTGATGATCTTAAATATATTTTCCAGCCATAATGATTCTATGATTCTATAAATTCTAGGCCTCTGTTTTGACATCTACTTCTCCAGATTCCTAAACTTTTTATTCAGAAAGCCTTAGAAACATTTTGCATATGAAAATATGTATTTTCATGTATTTCATGTATTTAATTAGGAGAGAGAATAAATGATTCCATCATATTTCAGGATTATTTAATTCCTATGCATCACTCTTCGCCAGATGCTTCATGCTATGGAATTTCTTTATAGAATGCAAGCACCATGCAGATAAGTTGCAAAGAAGGACAGTCTTGGTAAAAAGATACAAAGCAAATCAAAAAAAAAAGAGAGAAAATCAGCAGTCCTTCTAATTGACTGTGTGTTTTTTTACAACTTTTACAAGCAGAACTAGAAGGGGAAAAAAAAAGAAAAAAAAATCAGAGATTTGGTTAATTAGTAAGGATCCCTTTTCTCACAATTTTCTAGTTAGTAACCAGCATCCCTGGAACTTCCTATGGAATTTCCTATGGAATTTGTATCCACAGGTTACTCATTTTGCATCCATAGAGAAATAATATAATATAATATAATGTAATATACACAAGTTAATAAGAGCACATAGTCTCAATCATGGTAGTATGCAAAATTGCCAGCAGAATGAATATTTTTTGTTTATTAAATTTGGAAGAAATAACACTGAAAGACTCTATGGTTGAAAGAAATCATTCAAAAAATATTACAAAATCTTAACAATCTAAATAAATAATCTAAATAATTAATCTAAATAATTAATTGCCTGCAGACAAAAGAAAGAAAACAGAACTTTCAATTCTTCAAACAGAAAAAAATCCTGAAATTACTATAATTCATCACATAAATGTTTAAATGCATAACATTCAGTAAGTTACCACCTGTGTTGATCTTTTGGGTGAGTTTTGCTAAGCTAGGATTCATCTGACTAACTATCCTACAAAGCATGCTACTTTGCACTGTGTAATTTAATTATACATTTTAGACAATAATGCTGAATTAGTTTAATTATAGTGTATTATACGGGTAGTGTTTTTCCCCAGAACTCAAGTAGGAGTTCCTGTCTCTGTCTGAAATTAATGTCTTGACCTCATTTTGAGCTGCTTTTTACACTTTTCTTCACATATTTCTATATGTGAGCTATGTGTTGCAATTCTAGTAGTTACTGATCTTCTGAATGTTGTTTTTTAGTTGATATAAAGATTTGGGCACCAATTTTTTTTCCATTCTTTTTTTAACTTTGTCCCTTGTGATATCTGTTAAAAGTGGTATAGCTATTAGGGCCTGGGATGCATATGATCATGCAGGTTAAACTGCTTGAAGAATTGTATCCATTTTTGAAGAATATATAAGAGAAAAACATTGTCCTTATGTTCAGGAATATCTAAACCAAATCTTTGTCTTATATTTCTATCACTCTTACTGTGCAGTCACAATAACAAAAATGCATTCACCTTCTTCCAAAGACAACCAGTCAGAAGTTAGAAGTTCACTCTGGCAGAAAGGACTCGGTGTTTTATTATATGTTTCTCCAAATGGAATTGGCAAACGGAATTTCCCAGCAACAGAGCAGTAACAAACAGCATATTAGAGCTACTTTTTAGTTGCTTGATACGTGAAATGCTAAAAGCAGCAGTGATCTGACTGGGAACCAAAGAGATGGAAAAATGCTGCAGATCCACTACACACTTCTGAGGCACATCGAGGACTGAGAAACTAGGTATAGTATAAAGAGGGAAGAGTTCTGAGACATTAAAAGAAAAGCAGATGAGAAATATCTAAGATATGGTTTTGACCTGCAACAACAACAAGAGAATGTTTATTTTGAGGTAAATACAACAGTGAGTTTTTGATCCATATATTTGGCTATATTCCTTGCAATATTATCTGCTGCTAGTATACCTGGCTAATTAAGCCTGAAAAGAGACTTACCACTCTGTAGTGGTGTAACATGTTCTTGTCTTACAAAGGCAAAACTTTTTTTTTCTTGAGTGTCATTATTCTCTTTCACCTTCCATATTTACTTCTTGATTTGTTTACTGTTTTCTGCAACCAGAATCAGAAATATACTTTGCAAAATAAATTAAAGTACAAACATTTTATGGTTTATAAGTCAGAGAAGAATCATGCATAAAGACTTAATTTTTTTCTTTTTTAAATGATATTCAATACTCAAAGTAAAGTTTGGGGATTTTTTTTGTTGTTGCTTTTTTTTTTTTTTTTTTACATTTATTGATCTTATTTTTGGCTGAGAAAAGCTGCAATTAAACTTTACGGTTCCATGAAGTGAAAATAAAGAAAGAAAGAAATAAAAATCTGTACAGCTGCTTACACAGGCTGCTTTAGCTCCTTGAAAAAGTTATTTACACTCTTGTGTTCACAACTATATTAAATCTTCAAAATAACTATGCTTACTGTCTACTTTAATTCTTGTCATCAAAATTGCTTAAAAGTCGCTCTGGTTGTATAAACAATTCTTCAAGAAATTTACATATTCCCCAGCATGAGGAAATCCATTTAGCAACACAGAACATAAGACGTCAACACTTTTCAATCACATGCTAATTAAACTGAACTATATGTTTGCAGAGTAAATTTGAACAACACATAAAAAAAAGCAGCCTCTACTAACATTGTATTACAAAGGGTGGCTGTATTTTAGTTCTCGTCTCTGATTTGCTCCATGATAATTTAAAAGAGCCACTTCTAAACAGCCACTATTATTTTATGGAAATCCATGAACAATATTCTGCTGTGAAAAAAAAATCTGCTTACAGCTCTGTTTATTTTTCCTCATAAGCATTGATTTACTAAAATGCAAGGACCTTTGTTGATAATAAGTGCATATAAACATTGCTTTTTTTTAACTTAAGTCATAATCTTCTGTTTGTGTTTGAAAAAGACCCTTTTAATTATCAGGTCTCTAGCAGACTCCTCTTTCATCCCTCACTGTTTCTCTAACTTCCTTTTCTCTAAGAGGTGTAATTCTACGCTACATAAGAACTGCCTTTTTTCCAATAAAGAGCTGATTTACTTGTTTCTGGGACTTGATTATGTTGACACTAAAATTCTTATCCCACTTTAATTATATAAATTTACAGAACTTAAACTTAGACATGTTTTAAAGCAAGTTTAATTTGAGATCTTGTTGAATAATAAACTTTGCCTTCACTTCATATTTCTGAACAAAGATGATCATTTGGTGTGATTCCTCATGGTCACATTGAATCCATATATCTTTACATGGAATTTCTTTTTCTTATAATTGGGCATCCAGCTCTATCAGTTTGCCTTGTATTTTTGCTCATAGAGAATAGCTAGGTCCTTGGCTTGTCTGAGTAAGCCTGCCCAAGTCTACTTAGAAATGCCCACAGGCACCAAGCTTGAGGAAAAATAAATAATAATAAAAAAATAGTTTTTAATGTACAAATTATTTTATTATTTCTATAATCATATTGTTGCTGCCTACTTTTTCATTTACCCTTATCTCCTGTGGAGCTCTGATCATATTTATAAACAATAACTTTTTCTTTCATAAAGACAATGAAGTATTGGTATGGTATTGGTTATGTAAAGAAATGTGACATTGTTCTCAAAAAAGACAATGAATGGCAAACTATGAACTTTTATGTCTGATGATAGACTATGTGTAGTAACCAGTATCAAATATGAAGACACATAGTAACTATGACAATGAAGACATAAGGCCTGATTTTTGAAAGTGAGAAGCATCCAGGTCGTTTAACCTTCTGGAAATTGCAGCTGGTCAGGAGTTCTGAGCATTAGATATTCTGATGCACACAACTGAGAGAAGGAAGTCAGAATTTTATCCTAGAGATTAGATATGCATGAGTCACTGTCAAGTAAATGTGCACATTTAGTCTTTTTGCTGGGGTCTGTCTGTATCTGTTTCTTCTCAGGATTTTATTGGTGACTTGACCAGATAGAAACCTGTGCTGAACCCACAGATTAGATGACAGTGAGAAGGATTCAGCATACGTTGGAAGACAAGATTAGAATTCAAAATGACAATCATATATTGGAGAAATGGTTGGGAAAATAGAATTAAGTTGAATAAAGCCTGGTACAAAGTGCCAAACTTAGGAATTGTCAACTGTGCAGTGTTGCAAGGCATGGGAATTGGAGATTAATTTACATTTTTGGACAGGGAGATGAAAGATTAAATGTGAGATTAATGTGAGATTTGTGGAAAAAAATATTCTAATCCACAGAGTAATCTCTTCTCTAGCCCATGAACACAAAGATAGAAGATTATATATTTAAATAAATCATGAAACAGCCACAGTAGGTGTCATAAAAATAATCAACTCACTGAAAAGCTGGACAGAATCTACAGAGGATTGTAGACTCTTGAACAGTGAAATCTATAAAACTGGGCTGAAGATGCACTTTTGTGTGTCATTGAAAATATTTTCCTCTCCATGTCCATATGGAATGAAAGGCAGTTTTAAATATTTCTGCTTTTGGTTTTATATTGGAAGAGAGATGTGCAGGAGAATGGTTTTTGTTATTTTTCTTTTTCTAGGCAAACCGAAAGGAGTACACAAACACTCCCCTGTTAAGTTGTTCACATTGGGATAAAGCCTTTAATCAAACTTTCTTATTCCATTTATATTACTTTGAGTTACAGATTAACACAAGATGAAAAATTTGATACTGGTCCAAAAATTGAATTTCACAAAGTCTGTGCACTTGGATCACAGGATTTTTTTCATCCATGTTAACCTACTATTGAGGACAATCTCTTTAAATACAATGTTATACTGGTCCAAGTTTCTGCTGGATGCTATTGAGGTTATTTTAAAACTTAATTCTGACTAGATAGAGGCTGAAAAACACTTTCATAAAAGTTTGAAAGCCATTTGTTTTAGTATTACTTTTTCTGGCATATTTAAATTTTGCTTTAAAACAATGAGGGCAAATTAATACACTGTGCAGTTACACCCAGTCACTGAAATTACAACAAGGATAAGGTTGGCCCAACACTGTTTAAACAGCCCCAAAGAAGATTCACTTAGCTACCAGGAGAACTGGGAGGGGAAAAGGGGGAAAAAGAACAGATGTTTACTCATTATTCTTTGGGGATTTGTTTGTTTTTCCTAACATCAAACAAATATGGAGAATTCAGCCGTTATTAAAGCAGCTTTATTTTAATTGAGTATGTAATTACACAAGAATGTTGCTTTGGAGTAGGATCGATCTTTGAGAAAAGAAGAAATATTTACAGGATGGCAGGAGCACATTTAACAACAGGTAATGCCTTCTGTTAACACAGCATCTCTAAATAAATGCGCAATACATCCTTTTTATCTTTCTATTTTTTAAAAAAATGCCAATTAGTTCACCTTTTTCTTTCTTTTTTTTTTTTTCTTTGTTGATAGGACTGTGACAGCCTGTGACAGCCCTGTCCTTGGACATCTGCTGGCATGGAATCACATATACATGCTACTGACACATAAAAACTACCTCTGTGATCTTTCTACAATCAGCTTCTCTCCTGGATCCCTGCCAGACCTCCTTAGGTGTTTGATGTTTCATCCATACCCTTGGGGAATACCTTTCATTCACATTAAGGCATCATTGTAGCATTGTAAAGGACCTTTAAAATATCACTCATTGTGACACTTTCCTATGTCTTAATGGTGAAAAAATGACCTTAGTGCATGTGAGTTTTAAACCTAAAGACTGGATATTAACTTTTCCCACACATTCATGGTTGGAGATATCTACTCCACTTCATTGAATATTGAAGAACAATGTCCTTTCAGTGCCATCCACCAGAAGGTTGATAATGTGATTGCTCAATGAAAGTTTGCTTCAATCACAATAAAAATTATCAGGTTATTGTACTAAGATGCTGCACAGATCCCTGCACAGATATTCACAGCAAGATACAACATTATCTTTCAATAGAAAAGCATATGAAAAAAAGGGACTTTGGAGGCAGACTCCTTGAAAAAAAAAAGAAACAAAAACAAAAAGAAAACAATAAAAAGAGAAAATTATTATTTGAATAGTATCTAACCTTACAGTTTGCTTTGCTTACCTGAAAGAGTATCAAGTAGCTTGTGTTAGCGAAAGTTGTATTAAAATTGATCCAGTATTTTCCCAGTTTATGCACAAGAGATCATGATAGCAGACTTGCTAGAGAAATAGCCTTGAAGAAGACTTACTGTTTTATTGTCCCTGGTAATAATTTAAGTCTCTTCTTTGCTAGAGCTATTTTGTTTTCTTTTGGTTTGTTTTCAGACTCAGGCTGTAAAAAAATATAAACAATAATTACTCCTGCTAATACTACTTAAAGCATTGCTTTCAGGCAACCTGTTACTGATGAGACTTTTAAAAGTTCAATGAACTTTTCTGAACTTTTTCTCTGAACTTTTTCACTGAACAGAGACTAGCATGGCATAGAAGGAGAAAATACCATTTTTCTCCTGCAGTCCAGAGGATAGTAGTTGGAGACCTGGATCGATGGAGATGGAATTATACAAGTTATTTTGTTTCACCTACTGTTATTAGAGCAAAATCAGGTTTGCATGTTTTAAAATGTCAGTTTCTTGTAAAGGGCAAATATGTATCCTTAAAGATACAGGTATTTTTATAGGCAGATACGATAGATATTAAATACTATAGATATAGATATATTCTCCAGTCTAAATATATGCACAATATCACATACATTTTTAAAAACATTTTAAAAATGCAATAATGCAATATCTAAAAGTGACAGATTAATGCATGTGGACACAGGCAACCACTGGCTGACTACACTGCTCTCACAATAGGTTGCAAAACAAAAGATAGAAATGTAAAATGATTCTCTAAGCCAACAGACATTTCTGCCTCCAACTCCCACTGATTTTATAGATTCTTCAGGCTATGTAAAGGCATTAGGGTTAAAGCCAAGATGCAGAAAATGGCACAGGTTGTTAAGTTTATGTCTCTCTCTAATGAAAGACTTGTGTGGTTGTCTTAGATATCAGGCTTCCTAGTAGAGAATTCTGGCAGAATCAAACCCAGTTCTCTGCTGCCTCTGATCTGAGTTGGTGCTGTATATGTCTACTGAAGTAGACTTTTTTTTTCATTTTTTTTCTTTAGTGTCAAGTGAGATTTAATTGTTATTCTTTACCTACTAGCTAGCAAAAGCAATTACTAAAATTATTTATGTTTCATGCAATAAACTGTTTTTAACATTATTTTATGTAAAATATTGATTATATTTTCTAGTATGTATATGATAGCTTTCTGTCTATAAGCAAGGTCCTATGGAATGTGAGCATCTGAAAAAGCTCAGCTTTAATTCATTCAAGGAAAAAATGTATTGGGGAGGTGGGGGAAATGCAGCCTTCTTAAGGGTCAAGCTTGTGTAATCTTGTATAAGTTTTGCTAATTTTTGAATTTAACAGAGAAAGACCTCAATTACATTTTTCATATATTACACTTTTCTCCATCAGTCTTTAGAAATTAAATACACAAATATATATATATAAAAAAAAACAGTATATCCAACTCAGCAGGAAGCAAGAAATTTCCCCAAACAAGTTGCATCTGGAAACTTTCTAGCTTGATTTGCAGACTCATGAGTTTTGATAAATACCTTAAAAAATAAAATCTATGTTTTATTTAGGAGAATGGCTACATGTATGCTTACCAAATTCTTAAATATGTATCCAGAATTTTTCACACATGCCAAAATAGCTTATCTTTGTGCATGCTTTGGGTACCTGGGTTCACAAGATAAAGACACAAAAAGGCACAAAATATGAGTACAAGTATTTTGAATTAATTTGCCTCAGAAAAGTTCATTATTTACTTTTACCCTTAGTTACAACAGATACTTAACAAAGAAATAAATGTGGCTACTGCTAAAGTACACTTACAATAAAATCATTATATTTTCACTTGGTGTTTATTTTTCACCTGTCTCATTATTGGGATTTAAAAATTCTCTAGACTTTGTGATCTTTAAGGAAGATGCTGCAGCCTACACATCACTTTTAAATATGTTAAACCCCACAAAAACTCAAAAAAGAAAAGTATTGGATTCCAAAAATATTAGTGTTAGTGCTAAGGACTAAGTAAAGCAAGGAACATGCTGAATCCAATGAAAACAACAATTACCTCAACCAATAATAAAAGTAAAACAGTTTGTGGGAGTGAATGGAGCGTTGTCCAAATTATAATGACAGCAAAGGGAAGTGGAAAAAAGGCCTATCTCAGGATGGTTTACCTTTAAGTAAATACTTTGCTCTTTTTTGCACTTCTTCGATTTCTGCTGACATCTGTGCTATAATCTAAAGCTGAAAGATCAACAAAAAAAGCTGTTTGTTGATTGGAAACTAGAACATTTCATAAACCAATATTTAACAATAACATTGCTAAAGGGTTGTTTGATCAGTGGTCAAGACGTGAAGAAAATTTCTTCATAGGAGGGTAAAGTATGAAAAAAAAACATGCTTTCAACATACAACGTTTCCACAACTCTGTACATCACCACTGCTGAATTCCACTCTCAGTTGCATACATGTAGCGCCTACCGTAAGAGAGGGCAAAATATGGCATTAAGTTACACTGCTGTGGAGAAAGAAAGATCTATGCCTCTGCTTCCCATGTCTTTTGTTGAGTATGAGAACACTCAGCGTCCATTATCAAACAGCAGGATAGTTACTTCAACTTCTGCTGTTAAAACTGATTTTTCTCTACTTTTCCATTGTTTAGCATCTATCTAAATGTCCTTTCAGGCTGTGTATCCTTTCAGCCGGTGTTGCCTAGGCTTGTCCTCCACTCACTTACAGTGACTTGTTTCAGTAGACTGCTGTATTTACCTAAGATAGACAGGCAGTCATCAGGACATTCCATCTTATTCTTTTCTGCTTGTTTTTCTCCTTTCTTCTTTCAGCCCAGGCCAAATCTCTCTATTATACTCTTGGTATGCATCTTGTCATTTTATTTCTGCTCTGTTCAACTTTTGCTTTTTTCACTTGTGACACCCTTCTGTAAATAATTCTCTGTGGGTCAACTAGACACCAGGAACCATCAGCGTTTCAGGAATCAGTACTTCTGTTTAAACTATCAGACAATAAATACTAAATAGTAATCTATAAAATCTATAAAATAGGATCTGAAAATATATGCCATTTCTGGCCAAAAAGGGAATACAAGAGACAGGATCTTTTGCTAAAGAAAAAGGAGGTAAAGCTCTTTCCCATGCCGCTATGCAGACAGCAAACAAATGACTTCAGAGAAACTTTTTCCTTAAAAAAGTATACTAGTTTATTGTTTCTAAATTGCACTGCACTGGAATCTAGAGGTACGAACAAGCATTGGTTCCCAATGCCACTGGTGCTGTTCAAACTTATACAGTACAAGGCAGCTTTGTTTCAACAACAGGCTTGATATATTGCAGCAAAAATCCAGTGCAATATTTTTGGCAAGTATTATAAACCACTGTGTTCCCTTTTTAGTACAACTGTGGTGGAATCTAAATAGCAGTTATGTTGTCATACCTCTAAAGGAGCACAAAGAAGTCAGACTTGCCTAATGCAAATATTCAGTTTTCCTGATATGCATATTGCTGATACTGTGAGAAAGATCAATAAATAAAAAGGGGCCTGGTATTGATCTCAGATGCATCTGAATAAATCAGGAGAATTCATTCAGTTTCCAGATTTCCACTTGTGATATGAATGAAACCTGGAATTTGATTTTTTGGAAATATTTGCCATACAGTGTTAGTGTAGAATTTGGATTATAATTTCTTTTATATTATTTTCCTTTCATTGTAATTTGTAAAGCTTTGTACCACTTTTTCCATACAGAAGGGAAAGGTGTGTTCTAATTTCTCCTTTGTTTTGTGTGCTTCCTACTATGAATATTAACTTGGCTGCCTTTAAATTATAGTTATACCTCTGCATTGGAATGTCCTTCAGACACACAAATCTGCCATTTACAGCAGCCCATAGCACTTTCCGACAACTTATTTGATTTTAAACTAATGCCGAAAATCTAAAGAGAGCCCCCTTTTGGTTTAAACCCCTCTCAGGCCTATATTGTGTTTCTGTCATAGGAATGATTCTGAGAGGGACTAATTAAAAGTCCAATGAATGTGTGAGGGTTAAACTCACAGACTCTGCTCATTAACAGTCACTCACCTAAGAATATTTTGAGACTTCTTTTCTGTGATGGGAAAGGAAAGAATAAGATGAGACAACACTTAAAAATTCACATTTTATTATACAAACACACATTTCTCTTGTATTGCTAGGCCTGCAGTGATGACAATATCTAATTTAACAAAAAGATTCCTCCCCTTCCCCTGTGTTTCTTGTTGGAAAATGACAAAAGAAAACAAAAAAAATCACTAATGAATACCCCTTCCCCCCAAGAAATAAGGAAAATCAGAACCATTTTGTTAATTGTCTTTTTCCTGCTGTTTCCATGGCAATCCTGGCTCCTAGACTTCACTGCAGAGTGACAGTCCAACAATTCACACACTACACCCTTTCAGGCACAATGAATGGCTGTGAAAGAGGCAGAACAGGCACTATTCAGGAAACATGTGATATCTACTCAATGCACTACCTTTCATCCACATTTTCCAAATTGCAGTTAATTTAATTCTAAACAAATGGCTAAGGGGTACAAATGAGGATTAAAAGGAAAAGAACATCTTGAGCTCTAATGGGGAGGGTTTGTATGAAGAACAATATAGCACTTTCTTCTGATGCCAAGGCTGCCAAATTGAAAGATGCACTTTCCCTCTTCTTCTGAGGCCTTAATTTATAATCTATATCAATAGTGAAATAAACATGGCAGGTTTTTTTCTTTCTTTCTTTTTTTTTTCCAGGGAGTGGAATAAATTAGGCAGGTTTTGGATTTCCATGTAGAAACAGTTTTGTCACATGGAAATGAAACTTTGATTTTCTTCAAACTAACAAAAATGCCTTTATTTTTCAAGTAAGATAGTATTCTTCACCTTGTCTCTCCTTCAATCAATCAGTATATTTACTTTCTGCTTCTGAAGTTAATAAGTCTGATAGAAAAAGTCATGACGAATACTTTCAGGTCACCTTAAGAAATAACAACAGGCCTTTTGAGGGCATCAGTGTCCGGAAGGAAATTATTACTCACATTTGATTTAATGACAGAGGAGAGACTTGTTTTTCATGTGATTATTTTCCTTTTGATTCATAAAGAATATTATCTGCTTAAAACTGATCCAGCAAAAAGCTTGATTTTCACCATATTTGGTTAAACACGAGGGAAGATGTTTAAAAAGTTTAGTAACTTACCACATGGCACCATAAGCACTGACAGTGTGTCAAATTGCTAATGATTGCACTTCCTTGGCCAGTTTATAGCACAGTGGGTAACTGGGCAGTTATATGCAGTTAACAAGCAATTTACTTTGGGAATGCAGACATTTTGTAAAAGGAAATATGGCAGAGTAGCAAAATAGCTTTAAGTTAAAGTATTTTCTATCACTTTGCTATCTTAAAAATTGTGAAAAAAAAACCCACATTTTGTGTAAAATACTTCCTACTGAGGTAAAGTATTCTTCATTGCAGCCCTAGATTTTTCCACCAATGAATACAAAATGACTTTTTAGATAAAATTACTATCAATATCATTTTTTACTATTATTAATTCTCCCTTTAAGAATGCTTTAGCTTCTAAGAATATCTTACACAGTTACCAGACATGCCATTTATTATCTGTGAGAAACAGCATTTGATATTGTACTGCCAATAAAGCAAAACGACAAAAAGCTTCTGAACACTTTTCAAGTTTTGAAGATAAATGTGTTTTGACTTGCAAATGTTTTGCATTATTATGTTAACAAACATTCAAGTGAACAGACTTAGAGAGGTAAAAAAGAAAAGCACTCAAATGTTTAAAATAATTTTAGATGGGATCAACCATTACTTGCAAAGGCCCCAGACAGAGCTACACTTTTCTCTGATATACTTAGTATGACACTAGTCTATCTTATTTTAAGAATATGAAGAAAAGATGATAATTTTAATGCCTAATTCTTCATGCACAGTAATTTCTTAAATCCTAGCTACCAGATATATGTATTTTTGTAACAGTACCAGGCTATTAATAACAGCGCAGCATCTTTAAAATCCCTTTGAAGGCAATTTTGGGTAACTCGTTTTTGATAAGCATTCAAATTGTTTATGAATCAACTATTTTTCTTTGTTCTTTTATAAGAAACCATAGAACATCACTTTAGAAAATACTCTGAATTATGGACAATGCTATTAAGAGAATTTAGTTGCCAAACAAGTTGGTAGATATCTAAATGTTTTAAAAAATCTTTAAAAGTCCTATAGTACACTGTATACTGTTAATAGATAGCTGTGAATGATAAATCACTCATCAAAATAAATCAATTAATAGCACACTGGAATAATATATGAAGTAAAATATGCCCTGATATTAAGGTAGAATAAAAGTTAATCAAAAGTTACTCATTGCTTAGCACTGCCAAACACTTAGTCTTTTGGGGACTTATAGGATACTTACGCATCTTCTATTGTTTTTGAATTTTTAATAAGCATATTGAGAAACGAAATAAATTTCTGCTTTGTAACCGGCATCGATCTTGGTTTGCTTTTAGGCACTGTTCAAAACACAAGGACAGAACTGCACTCTTGGCACTGTTCAAAACATAGCGATAGAATTGCACTCTTGTCTCAATACAGCAAGGGCAAATTTTGCATTGGAAAAGGTCATGAAATGGTAGTTCAGTTATGTTCACACAGATGGGCTTTGGTAGGCCATTCTCGGTCACGGCACCAGGATTTTACCACACATATTGCTGGAAAGGGAGGGAGTAAAGCATGCACATGGTTGCTGAGCCAGAAACTGTGAGTCTAATAGCTAAGTCTGGACAGACACCTGCCTGTCCTAATAAACATGTTATGGAAGGCTGATACTGATATTGCTAGCTACAGAAATGCTTGTCTGTAGCTCTCCAATAATCATTTCCTTTTGCAACTGATCTAAACAACTAATGGAAAATCCTTCTTAATGGCTATTCTCCATAAGTGATTTGTGTCAAGGATGTGTTTGCTTTCACAGTTCCACAGGTCTGCATGGATGTCCTTGCTGTGCAGTTCTTTCCAAGCAGAATATTGACCATGTTTTCTTCATTTTTTTATCTCCACCTCTTGCGTCCACTGGCGCTTTTACCCAAGAAAATGCAAAACTTCGCAATAAGCTTCAGACAAAATTTTGGATTTTCAGTCATTATGACATCAGAACTCCAATCATCGTCCATGAAACGCATGAAATGAGCCTCCATTTCCTAAGAGATGCATTCAGTCTCACTCAAAAGTCAAACACATTTTGAACAGTTAGGCATCTAACCTTGCAGAGAATAGTTGGCTGAATGTGAAATGAAACCTTAAAGCATGTAAATATTATTAGGCTTTTGATTTCCTTTGCCAAAAACACGTGTTCCTATATGACATATACATATACTTAAGATACGAAATGGAAAAATTCAGAACAATATTCTCTTTAGCAGGTATGTTGGAGAAGAGGTATACTGATTTCCACAGTGAAAAGAAGCAGGAAAAAGACCCCTAGCAAAGAACAATTAAATAGCAAATCTACTGAAAATCAGCAAAAAGAGAAATAAGACCTTTCCCTGAAGTGATATCTATAAATCTTTTCTAACTTTGCAAAATTTATATTAAAGTCATGGAAACACATCTGCATGCCAATGAAACAGGAGGTAGATCAGTATTTTCATGCCCCTAGAAAGGCGCTGTATTCCAAATGTAGCTTTAACTTACTCTGCGGGTCAGTGAGCTCTACTAGGCAGCTTATTTGTCTGACCCTATGCCTCAGTTTCTGTTTTTCATTTCCACTATGACTCTTTCACTCTCGACAGAATGACAGACAAACTTCTCTCCTACAGGTCACAACCATATCTGTGGACTGATCAGTGTTCTAGGAATATCGTTACTGCAACCAACATACTCATTGGTGAGTTAACATACCATTCATGTGAGAGATATTGGGCCAATTTTGCAGCTGGTGTAAATCGGTGTAGTGGAGCAATATTGATTTACAGCAGCTGAGAAGCTGATGCTTATTTTCTGCAAGCCAAAATAACTCCAGTCATCCAGTGATTCCAGCATCCCTTTCCAAATTTATATTCCCACATAGAATACATGAGTCTGCTCTCAGGTCATCCTGATACAATTGTTTGTTTCATGTTCCCATTCCTGGCGTATCTTCTCTCACAAACAAATAGTTTGAATTACATAAACAATTCTGAGTTATTTCCAAATACAGAAGCATTGGGTAAAGATATTCACATAACTAAGGGATCACTTTATGCGTAGTCTTATTTTTGACAGGAAGACAACAAAAAGGCAGAATTAGTAGGAAAAAAAAAGGGGTTATTTCTTCCCTCTTTCTCTTTTCTTTGGGCACAGATATACAGATTTGGGAATCTTTTACTGCCAAGCCCTCCATCATTCTCAGAGGGGTTTTTCCTGACTGACCTAAGCCTCATCCTGCTTCTAATATAAAACAGCTGAAAGCCTGAAAACTCTGAAGAAAAAAATAGAAACAAGGCAGAAGATATTGTCACTAGATGCATATTTGCTGCCTGTAAAGTAGATATATAGCTCCCTGGGCCCACTTTAAAACCAAGGCCAAGATCTGACCTCAGTACTTTCCTCTCTAAGCAGAAGCTGAGCAATGAATTCACTTGTCTCTTAAAAAAGAGCCCCCCCTTTTTTTCCCCTCCTTCCTCTGCCTGAATAGTAAATATTCTTTTAAAACAATCATGCCTACATTTTCTATGTATAGATTTTCCTCTAATGTCACTGGAACCATAACAGTTCATTTGATGGATTGTATTTAAAGACTGAAGCCATCACTTTCCAGCACTTCAAATTATTTTTGCAGAAGAGTGTTCCTGAGTCCTGTGCCATTTCTTATGTCTAGCTTCTCAGGCTGTATGTTCTAATTTTGGGGGGTAACTATTCCCAATTTGAGTAATCAGATCAAGAGTGTCAGGCTTCCCTAAAACACCAGAAAGGGCTGGAGTGAGGAGCCAAACTGTATTACTGAGCAGAACATCTGCATATTCCCTTGCTGTACAGAACTGCTCAGAAATGCACGCAAGTGGAAGGCCAGGGACCAAGATGCGGCTGTGGTTCTGCATCTGCCGATACAACATCTCTCTCAGCTCTGTACAGATGGAGCCAGTTTCATACGTCGTATCCAGAATGCATTGGGTCCTCTATTCACAAACATTCACATGACTGTGATACTCTGAGTCACTATTAGGAATGACATACCACTGGTAGACCTTATTCATCAACCTTTTACACACTGCAGCTGTGTTAAACATTTACAGTGAAACCAGAAACCAGTCATGGCTGTTCTAGCGTCAGGTTTCCTTCTAAACCCTAGTGAACGTCACTGAGATTTGTTAATGTTTGTGAATCTGTTGAGAAAAATGGGCTGAGTTTCAAGGATCGGAAGTGTGGGAAATGTATGGCTTTTGAAATGATACCAAATGGTATATTAATATTAGATCTGACTAATTTTCTGATTTTTCAGCTTAAATTGGTCTGGAGTTAAATGTTTGGTGTAGCAGGTATAAACATACAGACATTAAATTAAAGAAAATTCTGTCAGGAATCTCTGTAAAGTCAGTATATTGGCTCTAACACAATAGTTTTTTTTTTTTAATATAAAAAAGGGAAACTCAATAAAAAAAAGAAATGCAAAACTTCTAAAAAAAGATTTGTAGAAAAAAAATATCCCAAGGTGGACGTGGTTAGCAGATGTGGTAGAATAATGGAAGTATATAGAAACAAAAGGATGCCATCTTGAAGAGAAATAAGAAGGCCTAGTTAAGAAAGAAATATTAAATATTATTAAATATTAAGTATAAAACAGAGAAAACACAGTAAAGACAGACAACACTAGGGTCAGCAATAGAGATGAGGCTGAACCAAAATGATTAGTCAGTGACTATGAACATATCTTTTTTTATATCACAGGCACTCTCAGAAAATTTTCTATGTTTTTTTTTTTTGTAGCACGGGACAATTAACTCTTTATTTCTCATAAGGAAACCCAAAGAAGCTACATTCAATATTCATGTGTCAACACTGAACATCCCTTAGGCTTAAGATACAAAGACACTGGTTATACATTTTGGGTCAAATTATCTTAATATATCTTATAAGCTACAGCAGTTGTAACAAAGAACAGGATATTGCAGTATTCTTCACTGATGCTGACTCATACTTTGGACCTGAAAGGACAGTACATATGAATTATGCCAGTGTCATGTCTGTGTGGCTAGAGCTGGAATAACATTCATGATATGAATTTCAGTGGAGATGGCTGAAGGTTCATGATGTTCATTAAAAGCATAAGTCTTTGATCATAAAATGCTTTATCAGCCATCAATACAGAAGGCAGCAGTCACTTGGCAGGATCTATTGTTCACATGCTCGAAGTTTCAGGATGCCAGACATTAAGCTGGATGCTTGGGTGAAACAAAAGTTACTAAGTCTGAGATAACATGAGTCTTTGCGAAAAGTAGGGGTGCTTTAAGTGCTTGGAGAAAAATCTTAGAGAACCCTGGCTGCTTTAAAAGCATGATTATAAGCATCTAGTAAACTATTTTTACTGTTCTCATAAACTTTTGAATAAAAGTCGTAAGTTGCATGACACTTGTAATAGAACAATTTCCACAAAACAGATTGAACAAAAACACCTTGGAATTAGAAGTTTTTGAAAATATGCAAAAACTTTTATGATTTTAGACACCTATAGCTTGGATTTTGATGCTGGCCTAATGTCACCAAAGGGTGCAGTATTTGTGATTTTTTTTTCCCCACAAAGCCACCACTCCATCATAATAAAATCAATTTAGATTCCATCTTTGCTGCCCATCTGTTTCCATCTATTTAGGATCTGTCCATGTTATCTTTATGCCTGCCTTTATATTTTTGTATGAATTAAATAGCAGTGAGGAAAGCCTATGCTCTAGTTTAGGCACAGAGACATCTAGTATGCTGTCAGGTCTGCATTCCATGTCTCCCTCACTTTCAGCTTTATCATTTGAGGCAGGATGCATTAACTCACTATACCACCAAACCCTGCCAAATAAACAGCAGTTAGATGAATGTTTATTTGTCCAGGCTTTGGCATAGCTGTAGATACTCAGCCAGGCTCTGTTCTGTTATTGCCTGAGAATCATCAATAAAACAAACAGAATATTGGCATGAAGGCTGAAAATATCCTGCTCCGTGCTGCATCCTTCTCATTTTTTACATTAGAAAACGGTGGCAGTTTTTGCACTCCTGTTTCTAAGGCAAGCCCTAAGCTGCCAAGTAGGAAGGCGCTTCTCTGGCGAGGACAGGTCGAGAGTGACACCGCGTGGACCCGGCTGGGACGCCTACGCCAGCCCAGCAGCCCCCCAGAGCTGTCAGATGCAGGAGGAAATTCGGCTCTGGTCCCTGCTCCCTTCTAGAAAGACATTAAAAAGGCAGATGGGGAAACTGTGCCTCTGCAACAGCCTCTGCTCGCGGGACAGAGCTGACCTAGTGCAGGCCTTGCCTCTGGTCACAGCAGCCCCTGCGTGGGAGCATTTTCCACTGTCTCCTGTACTCCTTTCTGCAGACCTCTAATTTTCTGCTTGCCATGTGATACCAACTGTCTTGGCTATATAGGTCTCCAGGTCTTCCTGTGAGAGACGTAAAAGCAATCAGAGAACCTGAACTGAGCTCTGCCTGGTTTAAACTCTTCTGTAGTCCTTTAAAATACTGAAGCAGCCTGAAATTCGTGCATTAATAGATACAGAAATTACCAAATAATGCTGCTGTACGTGTGCACACACTGGCTGCAATTATCCACATGTTGATCAGTGCAACCACATTAACTGAAAAAGCCAATATTTAATTTCTATGTTTTTAGTACTACTTGTGAACTTGGAAGTTTACTGCTGCTGCAAAAACATAAGTGTAAAAATAAGTGACCAACTTGATTTTACTGTTTCATACAGAAAATTATCTTGAAAGACATTGCCTCAGTTGTTTCCATGTCTATGGGAAACATGCCAAACAGTATAGTGACTTTCTCCCTATCATTTGAATACATTAAAAAATATAGGCCAGCTTCCTTCACTGTAGAATAGAAACTCTGCCCACATATATCTCAAAGCAGGCTCAAGAGCAAGGATTTTGTACATTCTTATCTTCTTGAACAGTTCCCCCATAAGTTAATGTTCCTTTTGAATTGAAAAAGGTTTTTTACATAAGTTTGAAAAAAAATTACTCTTTAAATATGGAAAACCAAATGACTACTTTAGTCTTCAATTGAAAATTATACTGCTAAAAGAACATTTTCCCTTTACATTTATTTGAAGAAAAAGGTCAAAACTCACTCCATTGGAATATTTTCTGCCTCTCTCTATACAGAAATCTTGGTGGTTGCCTTTCAGTATTAAATAAGTTTTACATGCTATATCAGTTCTATTTTATTCTAGACTTTCTTGTGAGTTATATGAAAGGAAAAGACAGAAGTTATGTTTCAAGCAATGAGGTGCTCAGCTGATTTATTAACTGAACCTGCATGCACTGCTGCAAACTCTTCTTGTTTTATCACAAATTTATAGTGCTTTTCTTAAGTGTTCATTTCTTGGAACTGTGTAATTTCAAAACACTCCTGACCTTTTTAAACAAAGACATATTATGTTTTAGACATCATACAAGTGTAAATTGTTTGTGAATATAAAGTAAATATATCTCTAAGGCTGAAAAAAATAGGTCCCCCAAAAAAGAAACAGAATATAATTCATATTACGTATGTTAACTAGTACATTTTCAAACTCATTTTATGATTTTATTGGGTCTTACTATTAGTTTTTGAATTTTAATATTGTACTTTATATTAAAATAGAAGAGGTTAACTTTATACTATTTCAGGCAAAATGGAATATGAACATATTTCTAACAATTTCTTAAAGATTATTGTCCTTATTTAGACTGTTTCCCATGCTTACAAAGAAAATTCTCCCACTTACAAAGATCTCAGGAAGCCCAAACATGTGAATATTTGGTCAAATGGAGGTGTTACTTGGAACATTATTTTAAAGCTATCACCCCAAAACCAAGCTGCACATTGAATACTGGATATTACCAGATCATCCCAAATATACAAACACAACATCTGCTCAAACATTTTGGCAAAAGCACTTCATGTCACAAACTGTAATGCTACAAGAACCTTCAGGTGTTCGCTTATTAAATCATCTATTATGTATATAGTTGAAATTTTGTAATACTTTGTTCAGCCCTATCCTCTGAAAGACCTAGGATGGCCAATTAATCCTTCAGGTGGGAACTATTCAATTTAGTTTTCAAACTGTGGTACTTAGGTGGTCACAAAAGTGAGGCAACCGTGTCTACTGATCCACATTTAACACACAAAATTACAACCTCCACAGTTTAGGGCCTATATATTAGTGTTCTAAGAGATAATTTGGGGATTGGCAAGATTTGGTCAGCCCCAAAGTCTGGAAAGGAATACATAACATATGGGATAGTCTCATGCCAAGAGATGGGGCCAGAATGCTTTTCCACTGGATGAAAATTGCTCAGAGAAAATATTTTCAAAGCAAATATTTTTTGGCCCTAGATATCTTACCTAGAAATGCAGAATAATGACACTATATTTACCATCAGGGTGGGAACTTGACGTTATTAGGTGTTTGTACAGCCTCGGGGATTAATGTAATAATAATAATAAAAATCTCCACAGCTGATGTCTTTGTTCTGTAAATCACAAACTTTGAAGAGCTCTAAGTTCCCCATCCAGTTCAGGACAATCTTTCTGCCACTGCTAGGTTAGCAATTCAGCTGGCAGCTGAATTATCACACTCTACAAAATTTCAAGTAATAATAATGACATTCATCCCTATCCAGACCTTTTTTCAAAGGAAGATTGCTAGCAAAGATTGCCAAAGACATTCTGTGTAAGTAAGTCCTTTCTTTTATTTTTTAGAGTTCCAAGACTAAAGCTATTCTAATCTGACCACTGGTCATTTGTGGAGGTCTAAGTATCACTCTAATGATGATATACCAGCTAGTGACCAACTGCCAGGAAATTATTATTGCACACAAACTGCCTGACAGAATTGGCCTTTACTGAACTTTAAACATGACTAATTATCAGGAAAGTAATGTGCATAAGGAGAATGTAGGAGATTTATATTGTTTGGAACACACATTTCGTATAATAGCAACAGTCCTGGTCTAGTGCTCATGGCCATATGAGGCAGTGAATCATAAAAAAAGGAAAGAAGAGTGTTTACTGGAAGAACTGAATGCCTAATGGAAAAAAAAAGAAAGAAAGAAAAAAAAAAACACGCACCAAGTTTATAGTCCTGCAACTTCAGTAACTACTTAGTCCCATGAAGTGTGTGCAAGCTGAGCTACTTCTAGCCAGAAGACATAAAATTGCCTTCTCAAGCTGCTATGTGCAATTTTAACTAATAAGACCTGTATTATAGATGGGCAAACCTCAAAAGGTTCAGAGTTTGGGTTGAGTTCCAGTAAGCACACATGCACATTTGAGTGATTATCTCCTCTCATGTCTGAAAAATTGGACTGGAACTCTGACAAAAGCAAGCTTTCTTCTCTTGGGATAATTCAGTACTTTTTGTCATGACTGCAAAACTAACTCCCTTCTCTTGGGATAATTCATCGCTTTCAGTCATGACTGCAAATGTGAAAGCACAGTTCAAAAAAAGAAAAGTCTTCATCCCTAGTCTAATGGAATAAATACTGAAGAAAAATCAAAGAGGCAGTCCACAAATTGCATTCTCAAAGATGATATTTAAAATAAATAAGTAGAGACGTATGAAATGTAAAAACAAAATAAAATAAAATAAAATAAAATAAAAATATATATTTTGGAGGGTGATAGGTAAAAAAAAATCAGTTTTGGCACTTTCTCCAGCTATTCCCTCATTTTCTGCACATCTGATAACTGATATTAAATCAATTGTCAAGGCCAGGAGACTTAAATATGAATATTTTTTATTCATTCTTTAAAAGACCAAGACTGTTTTTAACTAGACTAGACCAGGTTTCCATCCAAAAAATAAAATAGCAAATTATGAGGTTAGCTGGAAGTTGAGAGCTTTCAACTATAATACAACTGTGACTTTAGGTAAAGTCAAATTTTCTAGGAAAAAATCATATTGTGATTATATATGGAGGGAGAAAATGTATATATGTGCAGAGATGCCTGCCCACAAACCTGGAGTGAACAGAGTGAGATGGAGAAGGAGCAACACTGAACACTGATGAAAACTCAGTCAATACATTAGAGAGCAGGGACCTAAATTTTGCGTAGGCTGTTTGTAAAACATTGTTTTATTAAAAAAAAAAAAAAAAAAAAGTTTGATAGTAGTTTCAGTGAAATGGGTAATGCCTGTAGTGTTCATTCATCTACTGGTAGATACTTCTCTAAGTCAGGAATCTTCGTAATGGAAATTTTCAAAATCCTTGTGTTGACAATGAAAACAGATAGACATTTCAGAGGGTTCTTGAGTCCCTGTGTACAGGCATTTACCTTTCTTCTTTGCTCAAAAAGAAGATCAAGAAAAAATATTGCCAAAATGCCTAAACTTACGCATAAAAACAAACATGCAGAATGATTTTCATATAAATTTGGACTGCCTCTTTTATATGTGGAAACAAGTACACATAGTCAGAAACTGAGGGGAAATACTATGCATATTACATAATCAGTTATAGCTGCACATACTTTAAACATTTTAATAAATCTATATTTTAATAAATCTATTTCAATATATGCTGTTGTATATGGAACCAGATGAATGAACCCATTCTCAAATGAAGTTTCATGTTCCTACTTTAGATCTAAAACCATTGTTTATGTTATTCCTCATTTAGGATGGCTTTTTCTCTCCTTCTTTTTGAGATACAAAAAGAAGAAATTTCAGGATGAAATTGAATGAATGAATGAATGAATTAAAGTTGCAACCGTGCAAAGTAAAAACTTGTCTGTCCGCTTCTGACCTGAGCGATGCTTACACAACCTCTACGTAAACCAATGGGAGTGTTACACTCAAAGAACAAAAATGACTAGGTGGGCCAAAAGATTTTGTAGAAGTTCAGATCACAAAGCTGCAAATCCAGACTAATGCCTTTTGTGATAATGGGCTGAAAAATATTTCCATGTTACTGACATTTCTGGGGAGATCCAAGGACAAGTGGTTCATGGTCCACGCAATACAGATTAGGAGATCAGTAAAAAAGAATGAGTGACAGGACCAAAGCAACACGTGAGTAATATAATCTTTGCAGGAGTATCCCAGATTGGTATGTGGTGGAAAAACCCACATTTGAATATCAGAGGAAATTGAGAAGAGAAACAGCGAAAGCCTGGGTGAAGATTTCAGTTGTGAAGAATGACATGAATTGTTGCATCTTTGAGAAGTTATGAGGAAACAAATATTTGAGAATTAAGGATAGACTAAAAAATCTACTTACTTAAAAAGATGCTTACTATCGTACTAGAGACTACTGTGACAGGCAAGATATAGATTGTTCTCTACTGTTTAAAGCAGTTTAAAGCACTCTTACTGTTTAAGTGATAGTGAGCAATGAGAAGAAACACGGTAGCCCTGTCTTGCCTGTGCTGATGGATAAACATCTATATAATTATCTCAGAGTGTTCAGTACACTGAACAAGGCACTTAAGAAGGAGAGATGTATAAGATTGTCATGTCAGCAGAGCTGGAAACTGAATTTGTGTATAAGACAATTTGAGGAAGTGTGTGGCAGAAAGAAGTGTCCATTAACAGCTTCTAAAAAACTGGTAGTGGAAAGTACAAGGGAGGCACTAAGCCATTCAAAGAAGACACAAGGAGAACCAGCAGATACTCATTTAATATTTGGAAGCGCCTCCTATTTGGAGCCTGAAATTTTGGAAAATGTTTGAGGAACAACTCTCATGAGACTTCCTTGCAGATCCTTTCTCTACCAATTCTAGGAATATTACATCAACTGAAAATAGTAAAAAATAAAAATTAAAAATAGTTTTCATTTGGACATGAAAGAGGTATGACAATAAAATCAGCTGTAGAGCTGTTTATAATTAACAGTGTAACAAGAGCTTTTATAAGCTGTGAAATATAACATGCCAACATTATATCATATATAATTAAGCTTTTATTTTAACATTCTTAATTTTTGGAATAGGTGTCATAAGGCTTACACCAAATATATTTTTTCTTTTTGTGACCCTTGCTGAGAAAAATTAATTTTGAGGTTTAGGGCAAAACTATTTCAAGGACCAAGAGAACCTACTGACTTTTCTAAAATTTGTGTCATAGAAATTATTTGAAGTATCATAAAAAATATCATTTCCAAGTGTAAATTAGCATAGTTTTCCTGAACCCAGTGAAATTGCAAGGATTCATATCAACGAAGAGCCTAGTCTTGCACCTTTAAAAAAGACCTTCATTACTTCGTGCAGTCTTCAAAGAACAAAACAATTTTCTACTCTATGATAATATGTGGCTATTGAACATTTCAAGGGCATTTCCTTCTTTTATAACAACCGTTTTGTTTAGAATGATGAATTTTTACCACTGTATTTGAATTTGAAGATAAAATTTCTTTAACCAAGTACTCATTACTCGTGTATATTAGCAGAGTAAAAAAACAGAGTGTTTTGTCTCCTCTCTCACATTAATTCTGGGATAAAATTCAGCCTTTGCAAAAGTCCTTTTTTGTCTTCTAATTTTTAAAATTTGCTTCAAATTTTATATTTTTTATCTGGAAGAAATATTAGTGAAACTGGACATCTCATTACTGTAAGAAACCCATTCATTATTCTGAATAAGAAATAAATTTAAAAGAATGTCCCTAGTCACTTCCAGTTTTGTCATCTAGTTCTCTTATAAACTGTTCATTTGTAATTCAATGCTTTTCTTAGCAAATGCAAAGAGTGATCGGCATTTTGAGACCTACAAATACTGCCGAGACAATGTTACTATTTTCTAAAGGATTTTCTGAGTTTTATATTTCTTAAGATGTTTTTATATGACTATGTGCTTATATACTTATGTAATTTTCCTAAAAATAAAATCAAATATTCAAACTACACACCTGTATCTAATATATGAAACTTACCAATTACAAAAAAAAAAACATATCTATATCTATATCTATCTATATCTATATATATATATATAGTTCAGATGCTAAAATTGCATCTGCAAATACAGGAAAAAAAGACTCAGTTTTTACTAGAGCCTTCTTTTTTTCCAACTCTGCTACATATGCATAAGTGAACGTACATATTTAAAAAAAAAAAACACTTTAAATGGTCTTCTTGATTCTACATTTTCAAAGTTTTACTTTTTGGGCACTCATTTATGAATGAAAATAGCCAAAACAAGTATCTATACATATTTGCAGCTGCGCAATGGGGACTGCTTTTTTTATTTGTGTTGCTTATTTTCCTATATGCTATATGTTACATGGGATGATTTCTGCCCAGCATATGTTATAAAATGAAACTATGTTTGAATTTCAGACACAACTTATGGACACAGACCACACATTTATTCAAATGAGATTATTGACTGGTGAGATTTAGCAACAAAATTTGCAAAAAAAAAAAAAAAAAAACTTTTATAAACCTTTAGTCAGTCACATATTAGTAATTCCTAGTTTTCTTCTACCTTTTTCTCTTTTAGAAACAGACAGACAGGGCCAGATTCTTTTTGAGGAGCGATCTCTACATTCCAGCAGACTTCAGGTCTGGATCAATGTGACCCACTACTGATCAATGTGACCCTCTACAAACCCACAGGTCTGTATTTTATGAAATATCTATTATTTCAGCTTTCAGGTTTGAGCTGGACTCCCCTTCCTCAGGCCATGCCTCCGCAGCTGGGCACTGTCAGACTCAAACTTTTAGCAGAACTAATTAGCTCAAACGCAGCATGAGCTAACGCAACTGGATGGACTCCAAGCTGGAGCTACCTCACACCCATCTGTCTCGGGCAATGGGCAGGGAACTGCGGTGTTGCTGTGCCATAAGCCGCCAGCATAAGTTTGCCTCCAGTTTCATCCTCCAGTTCTTAGTGTGAAACCAGAAGTGTGAAAGTCTGAGCCAGCTCCAAAACTTTGAAAGTATTTTGTGCTTTGTTGGAAAGCAGCTGGGCTTGCACTAAAATGGAGCACTTCCTGCTCTTGCCGTTATTTAAGGTTAACTGGAAGCACAAATTTAGGCCTACAGTGCCTGGTTATTGTGTGTAATTCTCAAAATCTGTCTGTGGTATAAAATGAAAAACAGCGCAGGTTTATTGCAGGGACAACAGTAATAACTTGCCTTAAGCTACAATAATAATAATAATAATAATGAATAAAGTCATTTACATGATAATATTAAAATGGTCAGGAGTAATCCCAAAGCAGGAATTTGCAACAGTGCTAATAACTGGAATAGTGGAGCCAGCCTACATGGAGCTAGTAATTAAACTGCCACAGGCTATTGAGCCATGAGAGTCAGTCAGGAGTCAACATAACTAAATCTGAGAGTGTAACCAGCTGCTGTGGAGGAAAAGGAACTTTTAGGATTTCCCTCTTGGTTACTTTAGAGTCCTTTCTGTGTAAATGGAATTATGTCATGGATATAGAGTCCAGCAGGAAGCAAGGATGAGGACGGCAACCTGACCTCCCCTGAGCACGTGAGCGGGGCTGATGGGCTGGGAATGTGCTGAAGGCAGCTCCTCCGCCGCTCCGTGTAGTGCGGATTGCTGACATTCCCTCCCCGTTTCTCAGGGCCTGCAGGAGAGGAGAGCAGGAACTCACTTCCCGCAGGGAGTACTGCGCTCACTGGATAACAGCTGCACTCTTAAGTAGAAGTTATTCAAGATTTAATTAATACGTACAAAATTCCCTAGGGTCTTCAAAATAACAGTACAGCTCACACCGAAAAAGTAGATGAGATCCCTTTGGCTGAAAGCTCTGGTGAGGCGCTTCCTCCTTCTCCTCTGTCCAGGCCATGGTGCGGTGAAACGGTAACATCCAGGCGTGTGACCTGACCCAGAGGCCTGCGCAGGTCCTCCAAATGGCCGTGTTGCGGCGAGGAGCAGTTTGCTCTCGCTGCATATCGGAGCTGGTGGCTGTGCCAGCAGCTTGCGCTCCTCNGAACTGCGGTGTTGCTGTGCCATAAGCCGCCAGCATAAGTTTGCCTCCAGTTTCATCCTCCAGTTCTTAGTGTGAAACCAGAAGTGTGAAAGTCTGAGCCAGCTCCAAAACTTTGAAAGTATTTTGTGCTTTGTTGGAAAGCAGCTGGGCTTGCACTAAAATGGAGCACTTCCTGCTCTTGCCGTTATTTAAGGTTAACTGGAAGCACAAATTTAGGCCTACAGTGCCTGGTTATTGTGTGTAATTCTCAAAATCTGTCTGTGGTATAAAATGAAAAACAGCGCAGGTTTATTGCAGGGACAACAGTAATAACTTGCCTTAAGCTACAATAATAATAATAATAATAATGAATAAAGTCATTTACATGATAATATTAAAATGGTCAGGAGTAATCCCAAAGCAGGAATTTGCAACAGTGCTAATAACTGGAATAGTGGAGCCAGCCTACATGGAGCTAGTAATTAAACTGCCACAGGCTATTGAGCCATGAGAGTCAGTCAGGAGTCAACATAACTAAATCTGAGAGTGTAACCAGCTGCTGTGGAAGAAAAGGACAAAAATCAGAACTTTTAGGATTTCCCTCTTGGTTACTTTAGAGTCCTTTCTGTGTAAATGGAATTATGTCATGGATATATAGAGTCCAGCAGGAAGCAAGGATGAGGACGGCAACCTGACCTCCCCTGAGCACGTGAGCGGGGCTGATGGGCTGGGAATGTGCTGAAGGCAGCTCCTCCGCCGCTCCGTGTAGTGCGGATTGCTGACATTCCCTCCCCGTTTCTCAGGGCCTGCAGGAGAGGAGAGCAGGAACTCACTTCCCGCAGGGAGTACTGCGCTCACTGGATAACAGCTGCACTCTTAAGTAGAAGTTATTCAAGATTTAATTAATACGTACAAAATTCCCTAGGGTCTTCAAAATAACAGTACAGCTCACACCGAAAAAGTAGATGAGATCCCTTTGGCTGAAAGCTCTGGTGAGGCGCTTCCTCCTTCTCCTCTGTCCAGGCCATGGTGCGGTGAAACGGTAACATCCAGGCGTGTGACCTGACCCAGAGGCCTGCGCAGGTCCTCCAAATGGCCGTGTTGCGGCGAGGAGCAGTTTGCTCTCGCTGCATATCGGAGCTGGTGGCTGTGCCAGCAGCTTGCGCTCCTCGGAGTCCCCCGTCCCCCTCCTCGTGCAGCCGGCCTGCAACCTGAGACAAATAGTTGCACTGCGTCTGCTCGCTGCATGAGGCGAGGTGAGCGGGGGAATGGTGGCTGCCAGGCTCCAGATTGATGGTGTGTCGAAACCCCAGAGCAAGATATGCTGGCAGCAAAGCGAGCCTCCGTGGGGAATCTGGCATAATATGCTTTCCAGATTTCTGGGCCAGCTTCCAACTTCTCACTCCTATGTAAGCAACAACTGTCCCTTGTGGGGGAGACGGAGGGCCCTTGCACTTGCTGCTGATGACTGGTCTAATAAATGTGTTTAACATATGTATGTTTATAAAGCAGCCATAGGGAAGCAATTTGACTACCTCTTTCCACATGTATCTTCCTCCCGCCTGCCTGAGGGCTGGCATGCTGCCAGTTTGAAGACAAAACAGTATGAGCTTGACAGCCACCTCTTCATGCATATGATCATACTGCTCCTTTGAGATTACTCCTCCTAGGCTAACCGTGCTGCCAGAGGAAATTACAGAACTCTTTCCATTTTATGATGCTGATAATCAACATTATAATATTCATGTTATCTCTCAATAATGGAATTTCCCAAGTCTCCCGTGTAGTTGAGCTGTTGTTGACTGTATTGTCCACTGTGAGCCTGAATCGCTTCCCCAAACCTTCCATGGACGTTAATGTCATGCAAACTTCCAAAAACTCAGCTTTATACTTAGTCTTCTCACAAGGATTGTGCACAAGTAATGGTCAGTGCAGCAGAATCAGAATTTTCCCTGTGCCTCTTAAGTGCCTTTCCCCAAGGTGACTTCCCCAAGGTCCTTTCTTTCCGCTAAAGTCTGCAGGAATTTCACTGTGTTATGACAACTAGGTATTACCCTCTGAACAATTTTCTGGTGAAACACTAACGGAAAGAGAAAGGATGTGTTTTATGCCAGGGAAAGGTAAAGGAGTTGCCATGTAAGAGGCAAGTGATGTTTTGGAATAGGAGCTTGGAATTGGAATTGGAGTTAACGTCAGTAATTAAAATGTCCAACCCATTATATAATCTTTGGAGGGATACAAACATCTCCAAACATTGAATGGTCCCTTTTTATAGACACATGACTAAAACAGACAAGATCAATTATCTTCTGGGAGGAATTTCTCTCCATTGATTATAGAGGAAGTGGGAACAACTGATTAAAACTGGAGTACCCTATTTTAGACAGGTAAAATTGAGTGCAAATAATTCCACCCTAGAGCTGTACATTTATAAGAGTAGCCTAAATTTGGCAGATTTCATTAAGTTCTACTTACAAAGAAGATTTCTGTTCTTCAGATGAGGAGCTCTTGGGATTACCTTCAGGTAGCTTCAGGGTTGAGCAATGAAGCTGCATTTACAAGAAACTCATCTTAGATTCAACCTACTTCTTTAAAGAATAATGTATCTGAGCCTGTTTGCCACAGTTACATTCATTTTTCATATTCCATTGCCAGCACTGACTGTACTGTGTTGGAAAACAACTCTACCAAATATGTCACTGGGATATGTAACTGGCAATTAAAGAACGAATACCAAAATCAAAGCTGGAAACGTAGCCTTGGATCATCTTATGTGTGCATTGACAGATTTTTGGACTAACTTATCCAGGAAAAGGTGACAAGAAAAGTATATCTTATGGTTCACAGCCAGGAAATTTCTAAGGAAAGAGACAAAAATATTATCCCGCAAAAGAATGGTGAGATACCAGACTTGGGATACAAGTACCATATCGTGTTTATGTTCATGTATTATCACAAGTTACACTAAGTATGGGATAGCATATTTTTCATCAGTCACATGGGTTAAATTCTGAGCCTGTCATCTCATGTGTTGCTCCTGTGGTGATCATAAACTGTAGATAAAGGTGAATTAAGATATATAACTTCCTCACAATTCTTTTATTACAAGATTCATCTGCTAAGGAAATATCAGTACCTCTTTCCAGGAATGTATAATAATACCACAATGAATGGGTAGGTATTGCAACTTCAGACAAAGTCTGAGAGAGATGCTAATATGATTCTAGACATCTAGACTGGACATCTTGGATTTATCCAAGTAGCACTTGTTTTTCTCTCTTTCCTTAACTTTGCTTTGCTATTTTCATGGACTCTCATGTTTGCCACCTAGGATTTTTTTTCCTCCTTGGGTTTTCCAGTGCTGGCTGAGAATATATTGCCTTCCTTTTCAATGTATGTAGCAGTGTGGAAGTTCCTGCAGAATGGTTGACTGATGCTTTGGAAAAGAAGATTCAGGTCAGTACTTAATAAGGAAGCTATTAGAGGTTGTAAATTCAGACGATATTTTAATTCAGTTATTCAAATCCCTGAAAAGTTCAAAAACAAGGAAAAAGAAATGACAGAAATTTAAATATTAGTATTTAAATTAGGTCTTATCAGGTCACTATATGCTAACATGTGAAAAATGTTCCTTGCTTCTGTATTATCTGACAAATAGGAATGAAAAGTTGTGCAGACAAAGGAAAAACACCAATAGAGAAACTACTCAAAATATATTTGCGGCTATTTTTGGAAAGAGAGATATTTTCTTAAGTAAGCAGGCTTGTAGATAAATGTTAATGAAACTCAATATGAACTGCTAGGCACTTCCCTTGCTTTTTAGAAAACCAGACAATTCATGGAGATGCTGGCTTTTTTTTTTTTTTTAATATAGTGATGCACACATCCCAGTTATCTGTTTTAAGTGAATGCTCATGCTCAAGCGATATTCAATAAGAATTTGAATAGAATTACATTACACTGAAGTTTGTATTCTAAGTGACATTTTGTACACCTCAACTTAATCATCACAAGCATGAAATTCAGTATGACTTTCAGGTTGTGAATATAGTTTTTCCCTACTCAGTGAACCTTTTCTTTGTTTTCTGGGCCAGGATATTTTATAGTAATACCAAAAATTGAATACTGCTAGAAATTTGTAAATGAATAGATTATTAGGATATTTTATTTTATAAACACCTTACCTAATTTACTGAGTTCACTCACAGGCCTTGACAATCTATTTGCATTTACTCTTTAACAGTCTAGTTTCACTGTGTTAGCTTAATGTGTTGAGTTACATAAGAGGTGATTTATATGAACTGTGGGAGCCAACATCATCAACTCACCTCTGTTTGTCACAAAGAGAATAACCTTCCCATTGTTTTAGTGTCCTGAATATTTGCTTGTAGTTTTTTGGATATGTATATCTATTAAAAAAAAGTCAAGATAGTTGAAGTTTAATAGAATTGTTTCAAAATCAGAATTAGAAAGGAAGAAAAAAAACATACTCTTAAAGAAAGAGCTGCTGCTTTTCCACACAGAGATCTAGGAGCATAAATCTGACTAAACTACAACAAAATTAATGAAGTCATTCATAATGTACTTAACCTTGAATGACAAGTTATTTCCTCTAGACAACTCTGAATTAAGTAATGATTGTAAAGTGTTCATAAATTTTTTGCTGAATTCTTCCCACTGTGTTTGCACATATGTTAATTTTTGCAGGTACTTTCTTTTGCCTGATATTTCTGAACACCTTTTTAGACCGAGACTGTAAACCAACAATTCTAACGGCATCAAGCTTATGAAAGTTCACTCATAAGGAAATAATTGTCATTGACTAACAATATCCTTTTATTCTTGTTGACATTTCCAGCAGGTAAAAGAGAAATAAGCAAGTGAAATTATGTATATTCCACGATTGGATATCATTTAGTCTGTGGGTAACTTCCGTTAGTCCCATTCATCAATGACAGAATTGGCTTTAGAATGGAATTCTTGCCCATATGCCAAGGTGGCAAAATAGCTAATAAGAAAAATGAAATCAAATAACAATATTTCTATCCAATGTTGATGGCAAATTTGGATTATCTTAATCAGCATTCACTCCATTACATATAAAGGAATGCAATATGGTTGTTCTATATTTGCAATTCTTGTTCTGGGGAAAACCTTCAGCAATAGATAGGTTTTTCTTCTGTTTGTTTTGTTCTAAAGATTTAATAGAGATTTTCCATATTCTTCAAAACTGTCTATATTAAAACTCTTTTCAGTGGTGGCCACTGACAGAACAAGAGGAAATGGCCACAAACTGAGGCATAAAAAGTTCCACGGGAACTTAAGAAAGAACTTCTTGACAGTGAGGGTGACAGAGCCCTGGAACAGGCTGCCCAGAGAGGTTGTGGAGTCTCCTTCTCTGGAGATCTTCAAGTCCCCCTTGGATGCAGCCCTGTGCCATGTGCTCTGGGTGGCCCTGCGTGTGCAGGGGGGTTGGACTAGATGACCTCTAGAGGTCCCTTCCAACCTTAGGCATTCTATGATTCTATGATTATTTTTTCAGTGTGTGTTGTTGTAACATCTAGCTCTGTGTTTACTGTTGAAAGATCCTTGATCTTGGAATAACAACCGAAGGTCTAATGTCTTCTGACTGACTTGTAAAGTAACATAGTGGAAAAACTTGTGTAACCTGAAGGCACTTAGTCATACAGCTCTGCAGTGGTTTAATGCCAAACTCATATATACATACATATATAGATTTGCTACGAAAAAGCTTTTATTCACTCACCATTGCAACCTATGGATATTTAAAGTGGTAAGATATTTTGTTGTAATGCAAACTTAAAAATCAGAGAATTCAGCTTTAAAGTGATGGTTCGTTAATAAAATAGTGTAAATACTATGGTTTCTTCTGATGTAGCTTATTGCACTGGATAAAAAACTCAAAATACAGGAAAGAGGCACCCATTTACACAATGATTAGCTGCTCCCAAGTGCTGACCAAAATGTGCTGTAGCTCAGTACATGGAAAGAGGCCTGCCCAATCAGCAGCAAGAAGCTTGCAGTTTAGCCCCCTTACACCATGATGACCCTTGCATTAAATGGGAGGAAGTTAATAGCAGAGTTGGGCCTCCATCCTTCTTACCTGCCCACAACTCCAGCCTGGGTAGTGTCAGCAAGGAGTAGCTCCCCTACATGGCATTCAAACATAATGAAGGGTACGGTAACAAAGAGCAGGTGTTAGACAAACGTGGCTACTGGCATGCCAAAACACTAACTTTCTTAACTTAAATTCCTTCTAACAATAAATAAATAAATAGACAAACCAAACAATAGAATTGAATTATAACATTTTTTTACAGTTTAAGAACTTAATTTGGGGGAGAAAGTTGCTTTGGTTGACCGAGTAGAAACACTGTGTTTCAATTTGCTTAGTTTTTCTCTAAATAGAAACTCCTCCTTTATTTGTTATGGCAATAGGCATGAAGTTGCTGTGATGTCAGCTTGTTTCTCAAAAATAACAACTCATTTGCCAAAATATCAGGGCAAAGAGAGTTTAAAATCTATATAATACTTCTCCATTAGTCTGCATTACTTTCTGGAATCCAAGCTATTAATACATGCTGACAGCTGAAAGTTCATGCATGAATTGAAGCAGACAGGCAGGGGAAGCTAAGGAGGAGGAGTGATTCTTGTGTTTTAGAGGGAATTATGGGAATAGGTAGCAAGGATTTGTCATGTATTTAAAAAGTGATATATTGGTGAATGTACTTGTTATAAAGGTAGGAAACATGAAGCACCATTTCCCACAAATACTTCCTTAAAAAGATGTCATCAGGATCAAATGCTGTGTTGAAATCCTTGGATTTTCAACTGCATTTTTCTTGAATACTAGCCTGAAGATCCAATGGTTTCTTTAAACATGTAGATCACTCATAAAATATAAAGACTTGCTTTCAGGAAAAAAATAAAGCAATCAAGTATGTTACTGGAGTCAGGGGGGACTCTTTTGGGGCACTCGTAATTCAACATATACTGCTTTATTCTGTTCTCAATTACAAAAAAATGACCAAATTCTTCCTGTATTAAGGATGTTGGCATTGCACATACAATGTGGCATTGCAGGATCAATGTAAGAACCTAAGGAAAAAAAGAAAGATGAAAAAGAAAGAGTTACCTCTTAAGCAGACTTTTGCATTTACTGGATTCTGAACTATAGTATAGAGAAAAAAACATAGGTGATGGATATATTTATGTTTTCAGAATAATGCATCCCTTGAAAGACTTATGTTTTGTTACAATCTATGCTGCAACTTCTTGTCCAGTCTTCATTCTCTCAAGCAAGCCTTTGGGGGAAAAAAGACAAAAAACTCCTGCAGAATACAGGCCACAGTTCAGCGCATGGAAGGCCAAATGTATTGGTAGATGAGTAAACATGCATCTACACAGTCCGTGCAGTTAAATATAGGTTTTAAAACAGAAAAATCTGAAGGCACTTCTATGTGCATTTGGCCTCCACTTCTAAAGAATATGAGCATTTGGTAAAAAACACATTAAAATATAATTTTAGAATGGTCAGTTGGCTGAGAAAATAGATTAGTCAGATATTTCTAGGAAACCAGAATTATTTATGCAAAAGTTTCCTGTCTTCTTTTTCTTTTGGTCTGTAGTCTACCCCAGACTTGATGAGACTGTCAGAAGTTGGCCCCCAGATGCAGTACAGTTAAGTTTTAAAGAGAGGAAAATACTTCAGAAATAAAAAAAGAATTGTTCCTATAGGTCAGTTCATTAGATGACTCCAGGATTCCTATTTCTTTATTCTGTCTTTCTGTTATGGTTATTAAAGGACTAAATGCAGACATAGCAAGTATTTATTGATGTCAATTTCTCTTTTCCAACTTCATACCAGTGTGGAAGAAAGTATATTAATGCAGAAGAAACAGTGGAAAGGCTTTTTAAGCAAATAAAGTCCTCCTCAAAACTGTTCTTATATGATTCATGATATCTTCAGTTATGCTTTTTATTTTTCATAAGGCCTCTTTCACTGGGATAGCTTCTTGTGTGCCTTTTACCAGGCAAATGCCCTTTTAGTCAGTGCACAGAAGCCGCATCACATTTCTCTTCTTCTTTGGCAAGATCTGAAGTAGCGATGGATGTCACGGGTGGCAGATGGCGTTGCAGATCACGGAGCGCAGTCCATGCAGGACGGAGTGAGGCCTCTGCAGACCAGGTCACCAAGCCTGGCCCCAGCAGTGCTAAAGTTCTCAGCAGCCGCTGCTGCTGCCCTGACCAAGCAGCAGCTCGGAGCCCTCTGCTCAGACCCATGTGCTGGGAAGAACTTTATTCACCTGAGCTCTTTTCATAACCCTCCATCACTGTGAAATATCTGACCACTAGGGACTTGCCTGGCAAGTCTAACAAATTAGGGCTGCCGTTACAAGTAAACAACGATGCCTGCCAGTTATCTCCATCTGCCCGGCACTGCCAGGTTCATTATCAGCATCAGGAGATGGAGTTAAACAGATGGCAGGAAATGTGCTTGGCCCTTGCACTCAGGAGAAGGGAATGAGAGGCAATTGCTTTGCATAACATCCCTTTCCCTTCATTACTTCACATTATAATATGTAAATAAAGTCACACCAGGAGCAATTTAAACAGCATTTAGTATTGAAATATACGGAACTGCTACACGGAGGGAGTGAGAAAGCCGGAGATGAAGCTTCTGTTGTTTGCAAAACACAGTGGGCTCCCCCCACACTCTCATGCCCAAAGTGATTTCAAATGCTGATTTTATTTATGACATACTAAATAAAACTCTTTCTGAACATGTTTCTCTCATTCTCCTTCCCTGGCTGGTTCCAAGGATCGCAGAGAGCTGCCAGTCAGGGATGACAGGACATGCAGCACATGCGGGAGCGTGCAGAGCGCGCAGTATGGTGCAGCGAGGCTCTGCACCCTGCTCCTTTTTCCATTACCACTGCACGTGCAGTGTGTCTGCAAGCTGGTGTGGAGACACCACTGAACTGCCCCACAAAGGAGTACGAAAAGATGTGTTTTTTTCAATGTAAAAAGGTACTAGCAGCCTTGGCTTGCTATGAGGATGTAAATAGTAGTGCATGGGGCTTATGTCTTGAGGTGGCAAATATTGCCCTACTGTGCCCTATCGCTGATCCGTTACAGGATGCTGGGCATTTCACCTGCTGCTTCTGAGTCTAAACAAAGTCTAGTGTGTCTTAGGAACAGGTAGCTGACGCCACTGGATGTTAAGACTTTCACAGGATTTGGTTGCCTGAGCACGGATTGAAACTTTCTGAAAAGTGATGGTCCTTATTCATTTATCTTAGGCTTATAAACTGATAGCCTCCTTTCAGCTCAGGTGAGAAGTTACTGCTGGGATAATACAGGAAACAAAAACAAAGGGGCAAGAGGGGAAGGCCAACACACTTTTGTTAAGAAAAAGCTTAGTTTAGTGGACTGGTACCAGTTCGAATTTGATGAAGATATGACCCACTAAGTGGGGTTAAAAAAATGGATTATGGAATGTAAAGCAATCAGCAAGGCAAGATACCACCTCAGTGGTCCACCACACAAGATGCTGCTGCTCATTGAAACATCTAGAGCCACAAAAATAATCAGAAAATGTATGATATTCATCAGAATTTAACCAGATAAAAGGGAAATCTGGGCAGCTTGTCACAGGATGGTCATTGAACCTGTGGGAATAGTGGGCTCAGGGAAAGTCCATTTAGAACCCTGGACAAACACTGGAGAATAAAATCTGTGAGTATGATGCCTTTAAATGTGCAAGATAGATATACTCCCTCCAAGGAAAATATATACCTCAATTATATGTCCAGAATAAGCTAGCTGATGTCCTCTGTGCTCAAGCTGAAAGCAGATGTTCGGAGGCCAGCAATGAGGGTTGCATTTTAAAACAACTGTGAGAAAAAAAAATCCTCTCACTTACAGAATAAAAAAATATTTCAGACTTGCCAGCTCCCTGGGTCGGGGTGGCAGTCTGTGAGATCTCAGGATGGCTAGCAGCCCGGGCTACCAGATGTTCAAAAATCCCAGACAAATGACCACGGTGTCTGTAAGGAGCAGCTCTATAGCACATCAAGGAGAACGCTATTCCGCTTTGCACAGTCCAGACTTGTCTGCGATACATCAGACTTGTCACGTACGCCCAGCTCCACTGCGCGTGTACGATAGGTCCAAAACGAGGCACATAAAACCCACTGCTTGTGGACCTGCCAACTTTGACAGGTCTGAGTCTGGAAGCAGCACGCTGAGTGAAAGGGCTTCTCTGTACTAATAGTAGCAGGCATTGGCACATCGAAATTTTAAGTCTCAAACCTTCCATGACTTCTTAGTAATAAAATTCAGAAAACAGGAGTTTTGTCTGTTGACCATCTTTGTGGGCTATAAATATAGAAATAAAAAGGAAAAAAAATCCACAGGACCCTGACATGAAAACAGGAGGTTACTTTATTTTCCATAAACTTTGGTCCCATCCTCCCTAATTGTTCCCCACATTATTCAATCTTTTAGAATTTCAGCTTTTCTGATATAGGTTTCATGCATTTGGGTAAAGGAATTCATCAAACTGAACTTCTGTATTTAATAGCCGTGATATTTTTTTGATGGCCTGATTATTTTTTTAATGCTACACTTCTTTTTTCTTTTTTTTCTTTTTTCTTCTTTTTTTTTTTTTCTTCTTTTTTCTTTTTTCTTTTTTCTTCTTTTTTCTTTCTTTTTTCTTTCCTGGGATCTAACTGCCTTTACTGAATTGCATTTCCAGCTTTTGAAGCATTTGTGGCCCACAGCTCAAATATCCTGCACTCCGTTTCTATAAAACAATAGTCAGTCCTTTCACACCTCTCTCCTTGCAAGGTTATAATCTGCAATTGCAGAGTATCCTGCACAGAAATTGCACCCATGCTGAATCTAGGAATACCAATTCCTTTTGCGTACAATTAATACGTAAAATTTTTTTGGACTTTTTAGGCTATTCCCTTTTCCACAGTCTAGCACCATGATTATTTTTGGCATATGCCGCCCACTTATGTCAAACTTAATTGTATTGCAGACACTATTACTTTAGGGGGTTGACAGTAATTTATAAAGCAATTCCTTTTTATTTGAGATTAGAGTGATTGGATATTAGACTCCCTCCATTTGTGCTCTGTGTTGGAGTTGGTGATTCCTCTGCTGCAGCTGCTTTTTGCATACTTTTCCCTCTATTCTGACAATACTCTGGTGTATGGACTTATTGGATTTCAGGCTGAAGTGGGAAGGAGTATCCAGACTCATTCCCCAGCAATCCCAGGGGATGTGATCCGAGACAGGGCAGCTGTAGTAAAAAACTACTCTTATTTTTAATACATTGCACTGGTGTTTATTCCTTGGCATAAAGATCTACAGTTTCTCCTCTTAGTAAACTAACAGAAATGAGGGTGTTTGTTAATTTACAGGCTTATTTATCAGAATCAGGCTCAGAAAGGACCTGCATCTATTACTTCAAAGCACAATCTGTCTGAAATAACAGGTTTAATATTTGCTTTCTCTCCCATTCAGCACCTAAGTCCATTCTCTGCTTCAGTTAATCTCAGACTTTATTTTACAGCAAGAACTTATAGAGGAAAACAAAAGAAAACAAAGATAGGCACTAGCGACTAGAACACAAGTCTGCCTTATCCCAAAATGGAGATGGTGTCAACTTTTGCAAAATCAGGGCTGTTTTTAAAAGCATAGTGTTTCCCCTGAGTTTTCTGAAAAACAAGACCGAAAAGACTTGCATTGAATCAGCAGAAAACCTGACCTGGTGCACTGCGAAGTTACATGAAGCTTTGTAACATATATAAACATCACAAACATAGAAAATATAATTTCTATCTTGTTTACATTAACCCTATTGCAAATTACTTACTTAAAAAAAAAAGATATGTTAAAAAAGTGTCTCCTGGTTGTTAGCTTAGTCACAAAGCTGCAGCAGATGTGGTTTTACTGTGCCTTGTTCCGCAGCTTTGCGGAGCATGTCAACGCTGTTCCTCCTGCCTGGGCGTTAGCAGGCTCAAACACCTTCCCTTTACTGATGAGATTAGCTGCTCTGGAGAGAAGGAAGGTTTCCCCATACATATCCCCTGTCTGCTGGGACAGCTGTACTGCCTAAGCGCACCTGTGGCACAATAGCCACCAGCGGCTAGCTGCTTTTGTTTATTGCTAATGAGGCATATAATTGCTGCAGTTAATCCAGCTTCTGTGGTTACTAGGTAGAAGGAAGAAAACTACAGTGAAACTGGATAGGGTAACAGAGCGAGCTGCTTGTCTCCAGCGTTTAATTTAGGTTTAACAAGGCAGTTAGTGTTAGATCTCAACTGATTGTTAAAGAGCACTAGCTGATGTTAATAAGCATAATAATCAACTATAACTGGCATAAATTAATTCAGCATTACAATAAAGAAGTAATAAAATGGGTAATCATTATGCTCTTTAAATTATACTAATGTGCACATTCAACCATATCAAATGGTGTAACTGTTCACCAATATAGCAATAGTAAATTAATTTGAAAGAAATGCAATACAGCAAACAAATCCTAATTGCCATTTAATAAGTATGGTAATTTCTATTTAATTTGGCTACACTGTCCTGTTGAAAGGCAAAAAAAAAATGAAAGTATGTAAAGTGAGGAATAAATACGCTTAAGCGGTTCAACATGACTAATTGAAGGCAAGTTCTGCAGTTCTGCAGGATCATTTCTCTAGATTTGGTTCTTTCCCTGTTATAGTCTCCTTCAGTCCTCCAAAGTCCATCTTGCTCCAGATTTGTCTTTGATATTGATCCAGTGCAAAAGCAGCTGGCTTCAAGTCCTCAAATGTCTCAAGGCAATATTGACTGAATGTGCCCAAGTGTCTCATTATAAGATTAAGGGACAAGAAAAAAAAAACACCATCCCTCCCACCTGAAGAATCTCACAATAGAAATTATTTTTAAATTCTACCTTGGAGACAGGCCATTTTTTTTCTATGATAAAAAGTCTGTGGTACTGTCATCTGAATAAAGGAAAAGAGAAAATGGATTTAATTTACTTAATATGGAAGATGTAGCACACTTTTATAAAGCTTTGCTAATACTCCAAAAGATAGGGAGATATTAATTAATAAAGTCCTAGGGATAAGGATCTACAGCTACCCCTACTGAAGTTCCATGAGAAGGCTGGATGCTGCAAAGGAGTTCTTGTGTCAGTAAGTAATATTTCCAATTTCAAACAGAAATATCTTAAAGTAAACCTTATTTCCTTAGTTAAGTGTATCAGCCCAAATGCAGGTGCCAAATCTTTGCACATGCTTTTATTTTCCTTTCAGAATACCACACATTTCAGACCCCTTTATAAAATATACCAACCCACTCTTCAAATGTAAGAGTTTGAACATCAGTAACGAAATCAGTTGTTATTATAAGCAAGAAAAAATGCTTTAAAAAAGCTGCAATACAGAGGCCAAACAGATGAGAGGTTGGGGCACAGATCTGCTGGGAGGGTGAGGAAAGCCTAGGAATCGTCTGTAAATTATTTCCCCCATCCCTGTAAAACTCTGGGATCCAAGTGCACTGTGAACCAGCTGCAGGAATAAAGGCAGTCTCTTTGATGTAATTTGGTACCAGCCCATTAAAAAGGTATGAAGGGAACAATAGATCTACTGTATAGATCTTCAAAAGGTACAGGCTAAAGCATCTCTTATTTCCATCTCTTATTTTCAACCAACTGGAAAACATGTTTAGAAAAGTCTTTGTGCTCAGAATACTTGACATTTCTACTTGATTGCTGTTTGGCTGCTAGCTGCTGCTAGCTTGCGCGATGTTTATGTGATCTGAAGTTGCTGATTGTAACTGGTTCGGAGGAAGCTGCTAAATATCAGTCATTTAGCAAAGTGCTTTAACAGACAGGTAGTTGTTCCTATGAGCTTTCTCCACACAGCTCGCAGGAATAAAAATCCGAGGGGATTTGCTTTCAGTCAACGGGACTAGTCGAACAACCAGCCGTGTCTCCTGGGGGTGGGAGGGTGCTGTTTATAAAATCAACCAGTTTTAGACACAGTTAATCTGCCTCTCTTCTACTCCAGACTTAGGAAGCTGGAATTGTCATTATGTTGTCATTTTATATGTTCAGTAAAATATGTCTTAAGTCCCAGTGCAAAAATGAACATTTTTATTGGATTCCTTTTATAGGAAGACCTGTCCTCTATGAGCTGAGTGAGATATTTCTTTAGAAAACAAGCACCATGTAAACATTTTAGAATAAAGAAGAGTTACAATCACTTCTATTATGAAAAATAACAATAATACTTTATTTCTGAACCTCCAATAGCTACTCAGCCTGATGTCAAAACCAAATACAGCTGTAGTGGAGGGCTACTTGCTTTTCTTCTGTTTTTTAAACATTTCTGAGTCTACCCATAAATAGCAGACCCTGACTTACTTCTCTGTGAGATATAGTCAGTGGAGTCAATCTGTTTTGCCTTGTGCAACCATTTCTTATATTTTTATGGGGCGCTTTCTTAGTACATGGTGCTGAGGCCGGAGGAAAGAACTCTGCCCTTCAAGTTACCACGCACAGGAACATTCTCACTCACCATGCGTGAAAAATGTCCAAGGACTGCTCTCAATAGCTCATCTGTTGACCTTGAGAAAACATAACCCATTCTTATTCTCTACCAGATGAATTCCCCTTAAAAATCTCATACTCCAAAATGCTTAGATGTGCCAGTAAGAGCCAGAATCAGGAATCTTTTCAAAGACTGATCATATCAAGCTATATCACAAGGTTTATCAAACATGAAGGAGAGGAGAGTCACTATTCATTTTGAATAAAAAAAAAATAAAGAATTTATTCTTTATTAGTCAGGATAGAAGAAACTAATATCTGAATTAAGTATCTTTCAGTTACTTCTTTCAGTTATTTGCTACTTATTTTTTTCATGTAGGTTGGACTTTAACTTTGTGTGTTACCATTTACTATAGCAAATTTATTTAAAAAATAATACATTCCAAAAAGCTCTGAGAAAGCTTTTCTTAAAGTTTGATTAATTCCAAGACATCTGCTGAACTTCATTAATCTGAATCAGGTATTATTTGAAAAAAAAAATAAAAAGAAGAAAAAGAAAAGCAAAGAAAAAAAAGGAGAATAAATGACAACATCAATATACTAGAAGAATTTATTTCATAGGGGAGTTAAACACAGCTTCACAGCTTGTTGCTTGGTCAACTCTATTGATAGGTATTTATTGCCATCTAGTGGCTATGGTAATGTACAGTTTCTAAATTTTGAATTTCTGTGTTGTTCAGTTGTGGAAGTCTCTAAAGAAATACCAGTATTTGAGTCAGTAATGGGAAAAGTATCCCATCATGGAATCTCTAGGACATGAACGGTCAAAACACTTTTCATATCACTTATAATGCTTTTTTTGAGTTGGGAGTTGAGTTTTGTGAGAATTAAGGCCTGAGTATAGGACTGAGTATAGGACTTAATTCTGCCTTATCTGCATATTTTAGAAAGATGCTGTTAAGAAAACTGTTTTCCTTGGAGTGTGACAGTACAATCCCTGAAAAATAGCACATTTCAGACATGCTAGTCTTTACTTACTATAGGTTCTAAAATGAGGTTGTTATTCTCAAAAAAAAAGGGGGAGAGAAAGAAAAAAAAAGAGAAAACATGAGATTTTGACCATTAACAAATTAAGAACTTTAAGAAAAGACAGCAGTTTTCGACTTTTGGGAGCAGCACCTAATGCTTCATTTACAGACAAATCTACTTCTGTTTGTCATGATTACCTTACTGAACAAGGGCAACACAATGGCCATACAGTATTTTTCCGCTATTAATGTGACTTTTTTTTTCTCAGAAAATGTGACTTTTTTCTCTCTGCTATTTGTATGAAAACATATAAAGGACCTTAAGAGCAATGGGGTCCTGCAGTTTAAAATGTCCTTGCTCTGCTAGGGTGAATCAGACCTAGACAGAGACAGTGTCCCTGAGATGCTGCATCCTGGACACCTTCTCAAGAGGTTTCAGGGGGCATCAGTGAAGCTTTAGGTGGCCACGAAGAGGAGCAAAGCTCCTCCTCCTTCCTGCAGAACCCCACATCTCATCATTGCCATTCTTCTAGCACACACATTGCCAAGTCTCTTGGTGAAGGAAGAGGAAAGGAGAAAGAGGTGAGGCCGGGGGGCTCTACTCAGCAGTGATCTGTAGGCCACCATTTCTCCTAGCATGGCAGAAGCTCTTCCCTTGTTGTCAAAGGTGCACCCCAAACAGTCTGCCCTAGTAAAGTTTTTACCTACAGTGCAAGAAAATGGCTTTTGGACACCGCATATTTTGCTGTCTTTCCTGACTGCTACTAAAACCAGAGCTACACAAGGCAAAACCTTAGGACTATGAGTCAGCGGTATGACATGATACATAGAGGTTTGTCCAGTTATGATTAAGCATATTTCCAGTCTAATATGTTAAAAAGGCTAAAGATATGAGCACTCCTTCACAGTACTGGATTCTCTGTGTTTTCCCCCACAGGATTTGTTCACAATCACAGCTGCTGATTCATAGGGATTGCACTTTTAATGTCTCAGCAGATGTTATAAGGACCACTGCTAGCAGTTTGTAGAGTTGTTTCCTGAGCTGTTTTCCAAGCAAATTAGCTCTCTAATCAGTGCAGTTCATTCTCTGTAAGAATCTGGTTACAACTGTCTTGGCAGAGTTTTAAACACATTGATAAATCATTTTTACATCTTTCCACACAGATGTAAAGCAAGCAAGGGGATATTTCCCAAAACCTGAGATATTTCAGTTCCTATGGTCGATGGCTTATTAGAATTAAAGCTAAAAAAAAAGATCTGTCTTCTGTTAAATCTGTCACATAATTATCAAAGATGAAATTATCCTTGACCTTCTAGAGAAGCTGAAGAGGGATAGACGTCTTGGGAATGGGAAAGAAGTGTTAAATATGTACTGTAAAAACAAGGTGCCTTCTTCACCTGGTGTGGACAACAATTCACAGAGGAATAAAGCCCTGCACATTAGTACTAAAAAGTATGTAGATGCCTGAGGAACAGCAGGAATGGGAATACTTGGATGTATTAAACATTCAGTTTGCTGCTCCAGATTATTCTCCCTATCAAATAAAGAAATAGAATAAAAAGTAAACTATTCTACATTTAATAGCTAACAGGAAATATGTGAGACATGTCTGCTGTAAGATGTCATCAGGATAGGCTTGTTTGTAATTCCTTTTCTCCTGGGAGGTTTTCTTCTAACAGGATCTCAGAGTTTCCACATGAATGTATATCTCCCAAAATAGCACCCTCCAGTTACCCTCCATGCCCTTAAGATACAACCCCTAAATCTGAATCCTTTTTAATCTCATATTATGAGTTTAACGTGTGGGACAGTGAATAATGGTCCTTGCTTATAAGTCAAGGACACCTTTATAGCACAGAGGAAGAAAGATAAACCCTCTCTGTCATTAGTTAAGTTACTCACCTGAAGGTACTGCCCACTTTTGTTACTGAGGAGTATAGACGCAAGAGAGGAACTCATAGGTCTTTGTCATCTTGTGTAGCACAAAAAGTCTATCATCAACTCCCTTGGACCCTTGAGAACTGTTCTGTGTTTCCAGAGGAAGAGGCTTTCTACAGGAGAAAACTCATGTGGTTCATCCTTCTGCCAAAATGGGTTCATGTTACTCTTACCAGGAAAAAAAAAAGGCCATTATTACTGTTCATAATTAATGTCTGATGCCTAAACAGTGTATACTAAATCGATCACATTTTACAAGTACTCGCCAGTGTGGCCTACCTGCTTCTCTTTGTGGTCGATTTCCAGACATTTGTCCATAGCAGCCTTGGGGGCAGCCCTAGTTCTAAAGCCCTAATCCTAAAAGTATTTTAGGGCTTGCCAGATTTTAAGACAAATTCTGAGAGCTGGGAAATTTAATATGGAGATATTTATCTTTCATTAAGTATCAAGAAAATGTCCGTGTTTGCTTAGCCTGGTGATGTTCCCAATGTATTAGCATGTACAGAAGAGTCTCTCTGGGAAGCCATCTGGTATGTTATAGCACAGTATGTACTATATTTCCTTGTTGCCAAATACATGCGTTCAATTAATGATAATCATCTGCTACTTCTGCAGTGATTTTTTTTTCCTGAATAGTTTTAGCCAAGCTTTGCATAATCACCTTAGGAAACCTTGGTTCTGAAAATTTGATTTCTTTCCCAGGCAGCAGCATATCAGTGGGGTCTGAAACGACCTTTGCTTGTTGAGGAGGAGGAAGTGAAAATACAATAGCATTGCTTTTTCTCACACATTCACAGCTGGGCTCCCAGACCCAGTCAGCAAGAAAAAAAAAAGAGAGGAAAAAAAAATTACATAGCCTGCAGAAATGTCATCGGGATTGGAGAGGTGCTGATCTAGGAGTAACAATTGCTCTAGGAACAGCTGTTGTCATCCACAGAGACTTAGCAGTTCCGCCAGAGAAACATTTTAGCCAGTTTTCTCACTGCCATGGAAAAAAATTATTTCAAATCTGGTTGTGAGAGAGGGCAGAAACAGCTACTCTAATGCTGGAGCAAAAGCAAATTTAACCCAAGTGGGCCCGTGCTGGAAATTTAATCTGAATTCCCAATCCTTCAGACTGAGAAAATGCTACCACCAGTGAAAATAAAATGCGGGATTAGAACAGACAATATCTCCAGTGCATGCTCACACCAGAAATCACAATTCATGTGAAAATGAAATTCTTCAGTAAAAGGAAACAAATAAAAACCCTGAAAAAAACCTGCAGTGTGTGTAAGGCTAAGGAAGCTGCATGGGATGATTTTTGCCAGTGTTTGTAGTCTCTAAAACAGGAAGGTCAAGATAAGATACTGTTTCTGTCAGTCTTCGAGAAGATGGTAGAAAATATAGGGAGAAACTAGCAAAGACTGTCTTTTGGAGGCTGAATTAATGCCTCTCTCACTGTACTCCTGCCCTCGCATAGCCCCATAGCAAGAGCTTTCCAGAGCGGTCCTTGAGCAGAGTAGTCCACCTGTGGCCCCTGCTTTGCTTCTTTGCATCTCTGTCCATCAACTCACTCTCCCTCTGTGTCCCCACAAAACACTGAGTCGCTTTGTGGATGCTCCCAGGATTTTGCTGAGTGACAGTCCTGCTTACCTATACAGGACCTTAAACCTGCGTGGTTGGTGCATCTGTGCTGTGGCCAAACTGGAGGGATGAGGTGATGGGATCGGTCATGCTGGGCTTGTGCCACTGACCACTGTGTTGCTGCAACTGGTGGCAGCTTCTGTAGGGTGGAAAGGACTCAAGTTCATGTATCAGGAATGCCCAGGATGGATGAACTACTGAAACAAGAGAGATGATCTCTTCATCCGCTCAGCTTTTGGATTCCTAAGCCTCCCAAAGCCACTAAAACCCATCAGAGCCCTTCTGCCCCCTCATGTTCTTCCTTACCAAGTTCTCTGGGGACTCACTTAGCAGAGCTGGAGGTTGCTCTTCAGAATCACTCCTAAAGCAGCAAAAGTTTTAGCGCAGCACAACAGAAAACATCATATTCACTGGTCAGATACAGACAGAAAAAAATGGTGTTTTCTGTAGCCAATAATAAACCTGAGGAATAAGTTCCCATCTGTACAGATCTCGTTTATTGCTCTCATTTTGTAAGAACAGAAGGTAGAGGAAAATGTAACTGAATAATTCATACATTTAGAGCCTGAAATATTGCTGATAAATATTTTTAAGCTAGGTAGCAAAGATAGTCTTCAGATTCAATCTTGCTGTCCATGCCTTCATGCCGCCCACTGCTCAGGGTTGTACTCATGCAGGAGTTTGTATTTTATCAGCTTTTTTTTTTGAGTAACTCTTTACTCCCTCTTGTGGCCTTCTAGCAAGTATGTTCTTTCTATTGGGAATCCAGCTGTTTTTTATTCTTCATGATATATATTTGAAACTAAGCAAATTGGAGATAGTTATGGGTTATAACTTTTGCACAGTAAATATGTTTCCTTCAAAAATATCGTAGTTCCTAATATTTTTTTCTCTAAGTACATATCTACTTCATATAACAATAATAATAATTTTAAGTAACTTGAAGAATACTTTAATAGAACTTCTCCTGCAAGCATTATTGAAAATTTGAGTATTTGCTAGATAAAGCTTGTAGGAGTAGTTTCACTGCCCTTCAGATAATGCTGTTTTTTGTTTATAGAAATGTATGAGAATGAAAACACCTTCAGTGCCATTGAGTTTTTTGTTATGTTCAAGTTTCCAGACAGCAAGCACAATCTCTGTCCCAGCCGCCCACCACACTAACTGCATTGCTTCTCTTCTGATGTGCTCTTTCTGTGAGCACACACCCTGCAGATGCAGACAGAGTAGGAATGGGCATGGCAAGGGACGGGACAGAAATCATTATTCTCATGCTATGTCAGTCACCGCAGTGCCTTCCTGCATGCTGTCTTACAGCTCACATCATTGCCACCATCTCTGAATGCTGATGGAAACACTTTCTGTTTATTTCTCTTTTCCTGTTTTTATCCTCTTTCTCAGTGGGTGAAAAAGAGTAACCTCAGCAGATATCTTTAAGACTGTTTTCATATTGTATTCATTCCATCCCATCATGCTAATCTTTTTTCCCTTTGATACTTGATGCATTTCTCAGGAAATTAGGACCCAGACACAGGGCTGAAGGAAATAGGCTTAGCAAATTATGAGTAACACCTGAACCATGTAAATGCACATGGGTAGATACAGGAAATGTGAAAAGTGAACTCCACCTTCTTCCACTGATGCCTACACAAAATAGTAATCTTGTGATTACCAAGGTAAAAATGTGCGTGTGGGGTGTTAATCTGGCTCTGCTGATATGCTTTTCAACGTCTGTTATCTGACCATCTGACTAAGTTAGGCCACAATACTGGCAGTCACCACAGAAGAAATACATGTACTCACAAGCTACTACCATGTTTCCTCTGATATAAATCAGTTGGATTCAGATCATCTATCTGAACCCGAAAATTTTCTATCTTTAGATTTCTCTTCTGTTTCTTATTTTGCAATCATCAGGGATGTGTTTGGCATAGCCATAAATGTGATGACAATATATGGGTTATTTATCCTGTGCTCCAAATTCTTGGCTATACTGTCTTCAAAAATGAATTGGAAGGATCAGTGACTGTAAGGGAATTTGGATTGGTTTAGATAAACAAATGCATTTTATTCATTTTATTTTTTTCTGAGTCAAATGATTTTTTCCTGCTTGAGGTAAGAGCTTTGGAGAAAGCAGACATCCTCTTTTAAGCAATCCGGATCTCTTTCTGCTTCTGTTGGGAAGATATTTCTTTGAACCACCACTGAAAAACAAGCCAGATTATGAGGTCTTAATGAATCAGCAGTGTGGTCTGGTTGCTCTGAAATGTTCAGTCTGTGAAGTTTGCAGGACCTGGCAGTGCTCATTTTGAGATAAAACAAAGCCAGTGTTGATTTCCAGCTGTGAACAGTGTGCTAAAGGAACAGGAATCAAAGGTTTATTTGCTTGTCCATCTCTTGGTGATGACTAGCTACACATAACAGAAAGCAGGGTATGTGACAAAGTTATAGGGAGAATTTGCTTAAATCCAAAAAAAAAAAAAAAGAAGAGAGAGAGAGAAATAATTCAGACTTTAAAAAGAAAATTCTCTTGGCATAGAGTGGATGCTATGCATAGAAACACTATGAAGACAGTGTTTTTTTCCTTTGCAAAGTATGGTTCGGCATTCAATTTCTAATCTGACAAGAATGGAGTTTTATAGTCTATTTATTTTAGAAGCTCACAATAACTAACTTTGCCTTACTTTTAATATGGACTTAACCTTTCAGAGCTCTTCAGATGACATACTTCTCAGCCCAGCACACCATATTTGACAGTAGCCATGCTACCAGCATGGAAGACCGTGGCATCCCTTGGGTTATTTAGCAGAAGAATAGTGAGGGACAGATAAAGGTACCTGCACATCATAATGCTGAAGTATTCAGGAACACTTTTTTCCCATGGGGAATCCCTAGATATACTTTTCTGTCAGGGGAGGTACATAGCCACTGAATTATTTATTAGACAGTACAAACATGAACAGCTAAAGTCAAGATTTATCTTTAATTTGGAGTATTTCTAAGAAGCAAGAATTCTATTGGGAAGCAATAGCCATTCTGAATTGCTTTGACTTAAAAAAAATAGCAGTTAGTGTGCAGGAAACAATTCTGAAGCGAAAGACACAGGCAGCAAAAGAGACAGGCACTGAAGATGTGGAGTAGAAACTCAGCCAGAATTAGCACAAAGAGAATGAGAGAGGGATGTTTGTTACTGACTCACATGCTCTGCATGAGTAAGAGTTGCTAGAGGAACTTAGAGCGCAAAGTAGTATCTCATTCCTGTTGTGCTCTGCCGTATATAGATCTCTTTTTCTGTTGTAAATGAAATTAATAGATATGCATCCTAACTTATGGCATAAGAACAGTTGCCATAGGATGAGAGGGAAAAGAATGGATAATGTACTGCCAGTCTGCATGCTCTTTATTTGTGGTGAACTGTGATAAACACAGTATCACTTACTCCTCAGAAACGCCTAGCTTTCTCCACAGTAACAGCTTCTGCTTATCAAGAAAGAGAGAGATAAAACATAATAAAGCAGGCAACTTTTAAAATACACAAGTCTGGACTTTTAGCCAGGATGGACTGTATAGCCCCCTACTGCAGGATTCAACAATGTGCTCTGTGGTCTTTTCTTGTGTTATATGGCTTATAACCAAAATACATTCGCAGTGACATCTGCCTGCCATAAGGATGGTGAGGGTGAGTATTCAGTGTTAGGAAAGAAGGTACATATTTGATAATTAAAGCAGGACAATAAGGTTAAGGTTAATTAACTGTGTGTTGGGAGGGGCAGAGCAGGGGGTAGAGGGAGGGAAAGAGATGCCTGAAGAAATATATGGTTGAATGCTACCTGTTCTGCACAGATATACTTGCTGAATATCTGTTACATTTACACTGTGCTGTTGTATGGCTGCCTGTTGCATGCAAGTGCTGAGAGAAGATATTAAATACTGTGGCTCCTGAGTACAACTTTCTGACTTCTTTTCTCCCTTCTTATTGCATATAACTGTTGGGCTATTGTACAAACTAATATTGAGTAAATGGGAAAAAAAAAGGAAAAGGAATGCTGGAGTCATTAAAGCAAAAGAAGATGGTTGAGAGTTTATACAATTGGCATCTTTCCATTGGTACCATAGAAATAAGGACTATAGAAAGTTTAAAAATGTAAATTAGAAAAGACTACAGAATATCTGGAAGAAATTAAACAGGTCTATTTTCCAACATAAGACCGATCCTGATTGGCTGCTCTCTTCATGTTTGTAGAAATTGGCTAAGATCACCAATTCTTGCTTTTTCTGCACAACCACCTGAACTTTCAGTGAACTGGTGGAAGAACACAGACTATCAAGACTACTGCAGTTATTTTTAAAAATTGACTCTTGTGTGTAAAATATATAAGGCACAAAAGCTTTCTCATTAAGTTCCTCTATATAACTTTGATTGACAAGATTCAAACTACCAGATCTACTATATATTGCGAGAATTTTGATCCATTTTCTTAGTGTATTATTTTTAATAATGTTTTTGTTAATGTTTGAATGTCCTAGCACTGTTTCTACTAGTATTTATTTAAATAATGTGATTTTATACTTATTAAGAAAAAGTCAGTGAAAAATCCTCAACTATTTCACATTAATTTTGTCCTTCTTCGATCCTTGCACATCTCTTAAAGTTCAGGCATTTAAACTCTAATTCCAATCAAATCTGAACTGGGTTAAGTTAGGGTTGCAGGAATAGTTGTAGATTATAATATTTTCATAAATATATTATATTAGAAAGAGTTTGGCTAGTAACATAAGAATACAACAGCTTGTCGCTTTTCCATCTTGTGCTAATATATGGATTCACTGCACAGAGAAAAGAAAAAAAAATAGATGCGGTTACTTAGATATGAGAAAGAGCTGTTGCTTGGCATCATTAAGTTCTCTCTGGTTTTATGGTTTTATTCTTAGATCCTGACCCCTTTGGCTACTGAATGGATTTAGCTGAAGATTTTATTTTGTAAATTATTATGAAATATTTTCAGATGAAATATATTTCTTCACTCAGATATGGCCTGTATAGTGTTTTTCACTTGTCTTTTCTTACCTGCTCGTCTTCACTATGCACATTTTGCAGTTCTGTTGTGTACTTTGTTTTTATAATATGGTTTTGGTTCACTGTATTCATATTGGACTGACAGATGTCACTTTTTGTGGAAAGAAGGGGGTGAAGGAATGCTATAGCTCTTTTACTCAAAATGAACTAATTTTGGCATTTGTTTTGAGCCATTCCCTCCCAGCTGACCTAGCCCTGTAAATATTGTTTGAAATGCTTTAGCTATTTCAACCTTGGGAAATATACTTTAGTACTTTGGACTCAAATGTAAGTTTCAAAATATTGAGCCAAATAATACTGAGCAATATAATCTTATCCTCAATTTATCCATACTTATACTGAGAACTGCCAGAAACCTCAGGAATGGACAGATATTTGCCAATTTTAATTTATTTGTAAGAGCTGCTTCAGGACCTAAGGTCCCTACTTGCCTGCAATTATGTTTGCTTTGTGTGTCATCTTATTTGGTCCTTTGAGAAAAAGTAACAAAGTATCTAAATGACGGACAATCCTTTTGCCTGTTTACTTTCTTTCAACTCCCTTTCCTAAGGACAGATTGAAAAATTCAGCATACACAGAGGACATCATTTGCTCGTACTAGTTAAGAAAGGGTGGAGTGTATATTTTTTGGACTGTGCTACTGCATTGCTCTAAAAGTTTCAAAAACTCTTGTTAGTGACAGGATGAACAGTGAGTGTAAATAAGTTTTCCACAGGAAGGCCAAGACCTTTTGACTTTAAAGCCAGATATTCATAGCAAAAATGTCAGAATCTGAATGACTTTAATTACTTTTCTTCAAATATCATTGGATTCACTGACCAGTTCCCTGCCACGTTAGGATTTCTGCATTCCATCTTTCTTTTGATTATAACCTACAGAATCCACAACTATTTTTTTACATTTGAGTTAAATGATATAAGATAGAAGAGAGATATAACTATCTCACTAACTATACTTTTAGCTAATGCCACCAAACGCCTTCATCATTAGTATTTGCTCTTGCTTTTTTCATGGTAATATATTTAGAATTTTGCATATAAGCACTAAAATTTTCATTTACTTTTTTCTCTCTCTTTTTTTTTTTAAATACCAAGTTTTTGATTAACTCAGATGAATATTAACCATGTTGTGTTCTGCTAAATGATGCCACAATGCTGCCACTCATTTGCCGTTGAATTTGATCATGTCTTGACAGTAGAGTTGTATCAGCAGAAAATTATTTGTAATGACCCCTTCTTTACTTCAATGCTTTCCTTTCCACTCTACATTCATCTAGCTCTAATAATCTTTATACATAAGGATAGAAATGTATAACATTCTCAGTTTCCTTGTCCAAATTTCCTCTCTGTATACTCCTTATGCATTTAATTCAAGCACACAAATCCTAAAACTTAACAAAAGCTATTTCTTTATTCAGAAGAAAGAATTCCTTTTATTTTATAAGTTCTTTCAAGTATTCTTCTTAAAATCTTCTTGATTATATTTTGTCCCTACTCACGTTCCTGGTAAGATCATGGCCGAGATTATTTCAGGAAAGTTATAAGTAATGTCATTGCATGGCATAATTTTTTTTTCCCATGAATATTAATAGTTAAATCCAAGTTTTTAAATCCAACAGGCTAACAGTTTGAAGATAGATGATTTATAAGTCATTGCCAGTGACCTTACTTCTGGATATGCTTTTTCACCCGTCTTATTTTTTCTGAAGGTTATGGAACTCAAAAAGATTTCAAGGGGAATGACACTACAACATTTTGAAAAGCTCAGCTGGTTTCACTGAATTATCAGGATCAGACATATCATCAGTTAAGCTTACTGAAGGAAAACCTAAATCATTTGAGTGGCAGCTGAGAAAAAGAATAAAGAAGATGAATGTCTCATGTGGCATAAACCTTAAAAGTAATATAAGTAAAATTACTTAAATTACCAAGTACTGATTAATTAATTCTTCGAAATCATATATATTTTTTTAAATAATGTTGATAATATTTCTTCCTAGAAAAAATGTCTCTAGCAATTTCAAAACCTTCAGAACTTTGTACCATTGAACTCATTTGCTTTAGGACATTATTGAAATGTTGACATTAATTCCATGGTTTAGCAAAACACATTAGTCCCTGTCTAAGAAATGCTTAGCAATTTGGACAGAAAGGGTAATATCTATTGACTCCAGTTAGACTTACTCATTTAGGAGTATGCTCTACTGTACAGGAATGCTGCCTTGAATTAAGGCTTCCATGACATGCCGAAGGGGAGTTTTATGTGTATGTCTGAAGGACAGATGAATTATGGCCAATTTGTGTTTTCATTGCATTTGGATCTCTAGATTTCATTAAGGCTTTGGATGGATATCTGAGCAACCACTGGAACATTGCTGGCACCAGGTAGCTAAGCACAGAAATATGAAGGATAGCTGTACATGTCTGTGAAATTCAGAGGGTTAGTTCATCATTTCCTCAATGGGAAATAAGGTCTTATGTTATCATAAAAATCACATATTATCAAAACAAACAAGAGAACATAACAAACTACTGAGTAACATATATAAAATGTAATGAAAATTTAATGAAATTATAACAAAGATAATCAGGACACTAATTTTTAGTATTGTTTGAAATAACGTTGTGTAAAACATACTGAAATATTTTATACTGATACAAAAAGTTTGTATAAAAGCTAGGTATAACTGATATTTGAAATACTTTCCATCTTGTTCTTTTTCATTAGCAGGAGGTCTAAGTCTATAAATATTTCTTGTTATATAAACTATCCTTTCTATAAACTTAACAGCTCTGGAGTATTTATATAATCCAGTCAGTCTCCTAATATGGTCAACTTTCAGTTATTCCATTTACATCACATTTCCTTATTACACCCATATGTCTTCAGTGCTGTGTCACACAAGTCTTGTAATTTGTATGGAAAAAGCTGATAGGCTTTTTAAGCTTGTTTCCACTTCCATTTTCATCCTTCCAATTTTTGAATTTCACTTTAAGTATTTTGAACTGTTACTACCAACAGTTCCTCCCTATTTTTCATCACTGAGAAATTTCTATCTTTATCCATCTGTATCTCTTATTTAAAATAATATTTTCAATTGTTTTACAACAGGTTTTTCATGCTTCTGTCCTACTCAGCAGTTTCTCTGGCTATGCAGAACTGCTTTTGCCCAAGGACTGCCTAAAACCATGTGGATGCCAGTCCTAGTGTTGCCATAACATTTCAACACTGTGTTTCAAAGTTTATTACCTTAACACATCAGTATGCCCCTAAGACTGCATTTCTTCATATGCAGAAAGAAAGTTTTGTACATCTTTAGGGACCCTGAAATGTTTCTTCACCATTTTGCCAGTCTTACACACAGTGCGCTTGCATCTGTCATGTTGGGTTCCACAATGCATGTGATACCTGTGAGGAGAAACTTCTCATATTGGATGCTTACAGCAATCTGAAGGCAAGAGCTGAAGTATCAGTCTTGACATAGAGGCAATCTTTCTAGTGAAAGATTTTCTTGGAAGGAAAAAACACATGGTAAGATTATATGATCTATCAATTTTCCAGTTAGAAATCCACTAAGTTCCACAGTACAGCTATTACAGTGTTCAAATGAATTATCTTTTGAGCTGGTAAGTGTACATGATGTGACAGGGAAAATGTCTGTTACAGATGTAAAATCTAGGAAACACTTGCATGTACAAGCCATATGATTTAAGAGTTGCACCTAACCTTAAGGGCCAGCTATGAACATCCAAGGTGTCAGAAAGTCATAAAAATTGAATGTTTCCTGGAAGGGAATTTTAAGGAAACTGGCCAATGTTCTCAAGGTCAATGAAGAGTGCAAATATGGGTGATAAACAATGACCAATGTAGAAGGCTTGCAAACATGGAACCTGCCAATGTGTAGCTCTTTAACACATAAAGATAAGTAAAATTTGGAAATGCAACTCTATAGCAACTTTTCCTCTCTAATTATATCTTTGACTGTGAAGTCAACATGTGAGCCCTGTCTTATCTGGGCTGATTCAAGTTAGAGTATCTGTCTTCTAGAACTGATGCAGCCCTCTGTAATGTGTGGCAGCAGCTCTTAACTGCAGTAAGATGATACTGAATTTACAGGACTTTCCCTCATCTTTGTCTCCAAGATTTATTTAAATTCCAGTATCTCGGTAAGTAATGTCCAGAACTCCAGAACTCTTCATTACCTTTGCCTCTGTGTTGTCAATGTCTGTCAATCTATTGAGTATTTACCATAATGAGTAAATAATTTTCTTTTATGTCTTTTTTTTTTTTTTTTAATATTAGGAAAAATGATCCCTGACTGCTAAATACCAAACTCCATCAAACCATATTTACTTCTATCACATACTTTAGACTTTATTCCTTAGGATTCCTTATTTAATATAAATGGCATGTAAATAATACAAACATAAACAGATTTGCCTGATTATAGCCCACCTAGGTGATTAAGGAAGGCTTGTCTAGATCTAATTCACTCACATGGTAGAATCTATCAGTTGCACTGTTGAATTCATTGCAATGACTTACGACTAAAACCTGCTTTCATGGGAGTAATTTGCAAAAATGCAAGAATGGTATCAAAATTTTACTCACAATGTGAATTATTATTGTACTGGAACATCAAAACATGGCCCAAAGTAAACAGACATAATAGAATACGTCTAGACTAAAAACTATGTAATGGCAAAATGGTCAAAGAGGAATATAACATTTATTATCTATTTTTGAAGAGGAGACTTAGTTACACTGTGTGTAAAGCCATATGGAACGCTTTTGGAGGAAAACAAAAATAACAGGGAAAATTCTTTGAGCTGTATGTTTGGAGAATTTGGAACACTGAAGTGTCAGAAAGGAACTGTTGAAGTCACCACGTTATAACTCACTCCTCCCCTCTGACTGTGCAGCAACTTCACTGTAAACAATGGAAAATGTAGCTTAACTTGCATGCTTAAGGAAGCTTTGTTTTCTGATGGCAATTCAGTCTGCTTACCAGCACTGTTGATAATTTTCTTATTTTTCTAGACATTGGCAGAGGTTGTGTAACACAAACAAATGAAGAAGCATTGGAAAGAATAGTACAACATCACTGAGTGATGCTGTACTATTATGAGATGGTATGAGATTATGCATACTGGAGCACAAATTCTATGTGCTTAAAAAGATTGGATTTATGAGTGCTAATATTTGTACTATTATTTTTAATTTAGAGTTTTTAAAGAAATTTACTTCCTAATGTGTGCTTTGTGTTTAGAGTTTAGCATGGATTTGTTTTAAGTGTGGGAGGTTAAATTGTGAATGAGAGATAGTATGGTAACAATAAAATGGAAGCACACTTTTTTATGAATTAAGGAAAAGAACTGTGATAATTACAAATTCTAACTTTTTCATTTTTTTAATTAAGTAAACCAAAGCCAGATAGGTTTGTCTAATTATTAATTATGTCTTAGGGATAGGACATAGGTGTTATGGATACCATACAGATTTGGAAGCAGAGCTGGTGGTAGAAAGTGGTCCTTTGAAATGAGCAGGCCTACAAAGGGAAGAAGACTGAGAAATATCATGTGATTCAGTTGCACATGCCATGCTAAGCCCTAGAAATACACATCTGAGTCTATTTACTGTTTGGAAGGTTTACAAAATCAATGTTGACTCCTGCTCAACCTTCTTGTTTCTTGCTCCTCCTGTTCACCCATAGCATCTCTGCCTGGGCTGCTCGGCTGCCTATTTCCATCCTGCTTTAGTTACCTGCTATAATCTTTCAGCCCAGGAATCATGTAACCAAAACTATAAATATCTTGATAGAAAATTTCCAACTATTAAGTTCCTCAGGAGATGATTAGCTCTCATGGTTAAAAAAATCACCTTTCTTCACACCTTGAACATGATGAATATCAATATTCAGACTCTGGTTCATATTTTGTATTTACTGTCTAATGAATCCTCTGAAAGCGTTGGGAAGGTACTGCTGACAAGAGCCAAAGAAAACCTGCATTCCCAAAATGGGATTGGAGCCAAATGAAGCATCAAATTCTTAGATCTATGATCGAAGAAACTCTCATTCAACCTCTGCTTTGAGAATTAATTTGAAGTTAATTGAAAAAATAAATAATAATAATAAAAGTTTTAAACACTTAATAGTATTTAAATATGCTTGATTTTCAAGCTTCTTGTATGCCAATGCCATAATTCAACAAAACATGGGAAATAGAAGATAAAATAGGGTTCAAACTTCTTTCTCTAGATTATTTGAGTATTATACATTAGATGATTATTTGTTAAAAACAAATTAAAAATAGCTACCTGCATTATTAGGATGAAGGACGGAAATATGGGTGTTTTCCTTTGTCCAGGTGATGAGGACAGCCAAGATCACAGTAATTCTGACTCTGTGCTGCAGAAAGTCATTAGAAAGTTTCTGTCAGAAATTATACATTTACACAGTAAAAGGTCTTTTTACTGATCATTGTCTTGGACTTTGTACGGGTTGTATCCAAAAAAGCACTTACTCATTGTGATCTAGCCTTTCCTTTGTGGTCAGTTGGGCGAGTTCTAGGCAGAACTTTTGAATTCTTTCATTGTCAGATAGGTTGCTACTTTCTTTATTTTTTATTTTTTTTTTTCTTTTATTTTTTAATGACCCTTCTACTCTGAACTACATCTAATGGAATTGCCTAAAGGAAGAATTGAACAGAATATAGGATGGAATGCAAAACACTTAAGTCTTAGGCTCTTTGTTTGATCCAAGCGTCACTTGATGTTCTTCTAGATATTTTTGAATTTGAGCTAAGTGGATCCCAATACTTTTTTTAAAGACACTGAATCCACGGATTAATTTTCTTAGCATGAATGATTGTCTTTTGTTTTCTTCAGCTGTATAGCTTTGTATATGGCTGTATGGAAGACAAAAAAGAACAAAACACTTCATAGGAGAGCACAGTATTTCATATGTCTCCTTTCATGGATTTGTAAGTATGTTCCTATTCAAATAATCTTTCAAATCAATGAAATTTCTAGTAATATTTTATCCACTGGAAATCTTCAGCACTTTTTCTGCTAATATCAGTAGGTTTGGATTGGATCATCAGAGGGAATTCTGAAGTGGATAAAAATGAAGAAAATAACTTTGCTTGAAATCAAGAAACATAAAATCAAATATATTAAATAAAGACATATTTAAAAATCATAGCAAAGGGCTAAAAAATACATTTATTTTACTTTAGCTGCTCTTTTTATTATTTTTAACTACTCTAAGCAGTTTTCCACAAATAATGTTTATAGATCATGTTACAATGAGGATGATGGAAAAAAATGGCTACAGATTAAAGCTGCCAACTTTTTTTGGCCTCCCAATGGCACTTTCTCATTTATGTACAGCACTCCAAAACCATAACTCTTGGCAGATCTTTCTGTGATTCAAAATTAGATTACAATTTCTTCAAAAATAGCAGAGACATTAAAGGATAGATATTCAAAAATATTTGTTTGAAAGATTTTATTCCATTCTTGCATAGCAGAAATGTTACTGTCATATCTGTCATATTAATCTTTCTTTACGTTAAAAGGTCTCAAAAAAAAAAAAAGAGAGAAAAAGTTACTGTAGGTCAACATTATGCTAAAAAGATGATTTATTTCATTCTTTTTTGGAATCTTACATTTTATATGGTGACTCAAAATGCCTTGGTATGGATGATTCATCATTATGAAGCAGATGATAGTATTCATAAAGGGAAATTGTTTTCATTATTTTATTATCTTATTATTTAGGCTATTTTGTCCCAAGTTCAAGAAATCATTACAGTCCATGTAGTCTGGATGATGACCCTCAAAAAAGGGCCATTATGCTTTAAGTAAATTCATAAACCTACTGTTTTTACCTCTCATACTTTCACCAACAAATCTTACCAAAGTGTGGCAGTAAGGCACTGCTGTGTTTTTTTTTCAATATGTGCAAGTTCTATGAAAGTTTGTTAGCTGAAACAGGAAAAGCTAAAAACTAACTAGAGCCTTGATTAACCACATTGTAACTGTTGAATGCTACCTTCAAAGTGGTAATGAAAGTCCCTCCTTTGGTACTGATGCCTTTTGGAAAAGTCATGGCCTATAATGTAACATTTTATAACCAAGATGATTGAATACTTCCTCCTCCTTAGTTCTGTGATCTACTATAAACAAGAAATACTTCAGCAAAGCCCTATGGACCATTAATGCCAAAGGTCAAACTAGAAATTCCTTGTAATTTCCGTTACTGTTATAACCTAAAATTCTATATATTGAAATATGGAAAAAAATGTAGTGAATGAGGCTCATCTTCTTTAAAGACAGAAAATATTTCCTACTTTGTGAATTCAATTCTTGCTTCCAAGTGAAATTCTAGCTCATATGATGTTAATATATAGGACATTATGATAGCTAAGGAAGATATATATCTATGTCCCCAAGATAGCTTAAAGGAGACATTAACTACACTGGTGAACTACAAAAGAGGAAATCTTCTCTGTAGTTTAGGATCAATGTATGTAATGTGGATAAAACTAGGCACATTTCATTTAGCTATGAAATATTGTTCTTATTGAACTGATCTGATTACCCATTACTGTAAAACTTCGTTCTATTATTTCGTTTGAAGATGTACAAATACAATAATTATTTTCTTGGTTATTTAAATACAGTCAGACAATTAAATGAGTTTCAATTAAATGAATACGTGTCTTTTACTTTTCATGCAAGAAACTCCTTCACTGTCTCTTCCACTATCTACTGTCTCCAGGCTGTGATTGGTGTCAAATGGCTATGTCAACGAAAGTTAAAGCATCAGTACTTAATCAGCTCATCTTAAATAGCCAGCAAGCCTCAATATTTGTATTCCCAGCCAGCTCCATTTTCAAAATCAGTGTGCTGTTCTGCAAACCAGTGGTTTAAAATATACATAACACTTGCTAAAGGTTGTCTAGACTGAAATGCAAAACTGGTAATGGAATAAAACAAAAACCTTAGAACAAACATAAAGTGATTGGATCTTTATATCCCTGAATAACTTCTCGACTTCATTCCCTCTATTATTTCTTCTGCTACAGTCTAAGTTGCTAAATCTCCTATTCTTTAGACATCTTAAGGTTCATTTAACAGGCATGACTCTGCTTACCTACAGATCTATGACAGACAAAACGCTTTGGAGAAAGTCCTCGGCAAACACTCCTTACAATTCCTTTTTTTAAGTAGTGTTGCAGCTGACTCTGTTGCTGACAATAAGATTTTTTTCCTCTAGTCACCCTTATTTGAGACAGGAAAAACTTTCTTTAGGTCAAAGGAGATAAATCATTGTGCAAATCACATAATCTGCAGGAACATCTGTCCCTTCATATTCTCTTCGACAGACCAATGTTGGTCCTGTGGGGACAATACTGGTGCTTGCAGTCATGCAGCTGTAGTGCCTCGAAGAGCCAGATGTGCTAGAAGAGTTGTGCCTCCTCTTTGCATGTTCTCTGCTATTGCTGGGGATAGATAATGGCAGAAGTCTTTTGGCTGGTAATGCTTTGCCTTATTCTATACTCTACTGTAGGGAAAAGACAGTAGGTAGGTCATATATATATGTATATATATATACTTTTTTTTTTCAGATCAAACATATTTTGTGACTCACAGAGCCCTAAACACATTCTATCTCCATGTGTATTACCCAGTGATGTTGACTTGCTCTTATAAAACCTAAATTTCTGTTACATATTATAGAGCTGGTAAAATCTATATTTGATCATGTATTCTGCAGGATATGGGTGATGTCAGAAATGGAAGTTAACTGTAAGTAAGTTAGCTATTTCCAATCCCGTCCCACCAATCATTTCTATTATAAATCAAGTTTAGAGGAAAAAACAACAACAACAAAAAACCCAACAACAACGACAAAAAAACCACAAATATTTCATTCCTGGGTCATATGAGAAATGACAGGGACTGATGGGGTTAAACACTTCTTTGTAGGTATAAATATTACACTTGCATATATTTTTGAAAATATATTTCTCAAGTGTATCTCTAAAGAGCAGCAGCAGATCTTTGCAACTGCTATTATTTCAGATAAGTATTTTTATTTTAACATAAAGACATTTAAAAGTCTACAAGTCAGTGTGATCTTCACTACACAGACGACACACAACCAGTGCCTTCAGAAACAAAAAAGACTGAGTGCTTCTATTTGTGTTTCTGATTCGATATGAATACTAATGCTCACAACCACAGATTAAATTAATCTCAGCTGCCTCAGTCGCACTTGGTAAATGAATCATAAAATAGTTTCATCTTGATATGGTAAGTTGTCCTTGACAGCAAATTAAAATCTTAATAAGTGCCCTATTCATAAAACACACACATACACATATTCTTCATTCCTAGAAATCATGGTTAGAATGCAAATTTCTAGTTTTTTGTTTAAAGAAAGCTGAGCATAATTATGTGTTATTCCTTAAAGGCCCAGTTATAATATGCAAAGAATTTTCAATTTTAAAATAAATAAAGAAACTGGTACTTCAAGAAATATTGAAAGAAAGAAAAAAAAGAAAGAAAAAAAAGAAAAAAAAAGAAAAAAAAAAAGCAGTTCCACTTTTTTTGGCCAAATGCACTGGTAGTTTTTCATTGTTTTTGTAGTTATTTTTAAAATGAAAGGTTGATATACTCATCTTGAGCTAAAAACTGGCTTTTGGAAATTGCTGAATGCAAAGGCAATGTTTTTCCTGTCATAAGCAAGCATGGAGGGCAGTTCTCACTTCTCAGATCTTGTTAGCTCATGCCTATGCAATATTTGGGAGAAAGAATAAAGGACAGAAAATGAAGTGTTTCATTTGTTTTGGAAAGGTGGGTAAATAACAGCAAAAACTGCTGATGTCAGTTAGAGTAGCTGCATTGATGTCAGTTAAATGTACTTAGGACCAAATTCAACATAGTTAAATATAATATGTAATTTTAGTGCCCATAAATAAACTCTTGCTCTCTAACAGCAACAAAAAACCCACAATATTTGTAACAAGTCTTATAGCAAAATGAAGCTATACTTGAAGATCAACTTTAATTCTGTTCCTTGTGAATATTTTGAAATTCAAAGTTTATTTTCATAGCTATCTCTATTTTCCTCATTCAGAACAAAGACAATAAATTGTTTAACACAGAGTAGAATTTCTTGGTAAGAAGCTTTGATGACTGCAGATTTTGAGCATATTCTATTTTTTTTCTGAGCTTTCTCATCTGTCCATATACACATTGCTAATTTAGAGCTTTTAGGCTTCATCGACTAATATCCATACAATATCATACACAGAGTGCTTAATTATGCACTGTAAGTCTGCAAATACAATTGTGCTTAGAAATTTCTAATAAAAAGTAATTACATCACATGTGCAGATTATACTTTTCTACATGAAATAATCTTAGGCTTTTTAATTCATTTTGTCAAACAACTAGCTCACATTCTGGACTAATGATCTGTAAAATTTCATTTGTAGTGTAAAATAACTCAAGAGATGAGATCTTTTAAAATCTTTGTAGAACAGATACTAGTATATATTTCTATCATAGTATCTGCACTTTATAATGGAAGAAGTGACAGTCTTTTTCAATGAGAGAGAAGTAGCTGAACAAGCAGAGCTGCTGAACAGACAAGGGCAACCAAAGGAAAAATGAAATATCATGGAATATATATTATTGTTCAGATTCAGAGCAGTGTTGCTGAACTTAAAGCAATGTGTAATGAAAAATAACAAGGTTGTGATAAAACAAATGAAAATGACAATTGCCCAGTATCCTCAACTGAGATTGTGGCAAACAGAGTCTTAGAAGATGGTTGCAGTCATGAGAGTAGCACACAATGATGGCTAATTTGCAAAATTTCTCAGCTTTTCCCATGAGTATAATAATCTGTACATGTTGCTGATCCTTGGTGTGCTGTCCCTTTTCAGACATTTATGATCCTTATGTGAATCTCTGCAAAATGGCAGATTTGGCTACCTACTTCTCCATGAGTCTCTCTGATTTTGACTGAGTTCGATTATTTCCTCCCATTTTTCCACTCTACTTTTTCAACTAAGATTAAAAATGTTAGTGAGATCTTGAAATGTGCTAAAGCTCTTTCTTCACTGTGGTTTTTAGAGCAGAGACCTGACATCTGACAGCAGCATAGTCTTTGTGTCTGGGTTTTTCTTCTGCATGCTATCACATGACAAATATCAGGACATATGTATAGGAAGATTTTGTTTCCTTAATGCCTTCCTCAATCAGTTTAAGTAAGATGATCTTCATTTCTAGGGCAGATATACCTCTGTGTCTTTCTTATATTTACTACAAATCATCAGAATCTTATCCCAGGTAATTAAATAATTAAGAATAATTAAGTCCTTTAGAGGCATTTTTTGATTCATTTATTATAGCTTTGAGTCTCTTTGTGAATGTTAATGAATAATAAAACCAATTCAATGATGTACTTAGATAAAATTCTCTATAGATACAGAAAGATGAAAATGAAAACAATTATTAACATTAGTAACACTATTAATAGCATTGTTAACCATTAATTACTATTAAAGAACCCTTCACAATGCCAATTCATACTTGTTATACAGTGTTCTTTCTAACTTTGGTTTCCATTTTTGAGCTGTCTGTCTTTATAGTCAACAGAAGAAAATATAATGCACACTTAAGGATCCAATTGCCCTGGCGTATTACAGATATCTTCTTTAGAATGAGATGAGCTGCGTCCTACACTCCACTCCATATTGACTAGATTGCTGCTGGCTGTGGATGCAAGATATTTTGTAGACATCTCTATTTAGCCTGATTAATTGCATTTATATATCCAGTTTCGATGTAGAAAATAGGGCTTGGTGATGTGCACATCTTCACGTAGAGATTTAATAGCAGAGAAACCAATCCTCTGGGGTGAAATTTTTATAAGTTGTCTGTGGGATCCAGCTTTCTCTGACTGAATTCATTCATCACACACATTCCAACTTCTGAAGTAAATAGGGCTGAGGTTTTACAGGCAATGGTTTTGCATAGCCTGTACATCCTTGGAGTGGGAACACTTCTCCTTGTCAAGATGTATATCATACGGCATAGTTGTTAAGTGGACTACGGTTGAGAGACATGGGCAATTCTTAAGAGTCTCCTACCTTTGCTTTATGCAAGAGAGTGAAAAGAGAGTCTAGCATGATTACCACTTTAGAGATTTGCCTAGAAAAGCTAGAAAGTCTTTGAACTTTGAACTATTTGAAAATCTTTCTGAAATCACATAGTTTAGTTCCCAAGAAGACTTTTATAAAATTCATCATTATTCTCAATGTTTAATTAAACTCATTAGTTCTAACTGCAAAAATGATGGAAGTTAAAAATTAGATGGCATTCCTATGAGTATTTTTGAGAACTGGACGAGGCTGTTTCCTTTTCAGTATTTCTTCTGTAACATAATTGAGCCATGACTTTTCCTACTTTGCCTCTCTTTAGAGGATAGACAAACCTGTATCCTAATGCCACATTCTTCCTCAGGCTTTCCCAGTGCTGTCTAGGAACTCTCACAGAATATATATATATATTATATACATGTATATATGTATATATATAATCAAATGTTTTGGTTATTAAATGTTCCAGGTATGTGCACTTCACAGTCCTGGAGAAGCATATCTCTTTCTTCAGTGCATATTTCCAGGTTAAATAGAGAGGAGAACTCTTTATTCTTGGTTGACATATACTAAAGCAATACAAATTAAAAATGGGCAGATATTTCACAAATAACTTTTAAATTTCATTCTTCCCTTCAGTATGACTGTACAGGTGCAATTATATATGTCTCTGAATTGGTGGAAAAGACAGTTGCAAAAAGAGATTATCTGATCTTGTATGCTTTTCTTTCTAAGTAATCTGCAGCTGTATGTAGTACTAGCATACAGTGGCTAGTATCCAAGGGAAAAAATCCTCCTCTTGAATTTGGACAGCAATCATCACCTATATTTGCCAACATCTCTACTGTTGGAATCTGATCTTAATGGAAACTGTTTGCAGACTTGATGTAGTTTATTGCTAACTTGCTGTCTGTCTTCCCCAGCAAGAAATCCCGAGACTGGTAACTGACCGCTATCCATAGCTTGTGCTGACTAATATTTGCCGTGCTCTGTTCTGCAGCCTGCTTTCCATGATTAACTGACCACATATACCGTATTTGTTAATGAGTTCATAGTATTTTCCTTAGTCAGTTAGCTAAACAAATATTCCATATCTTACGAAGGCAGGAATATGCTTTATTGCTTCCACATATGACTCTAAAAGGATGTGATACAGAGGAACACAATGTGCCTAAGCCAACAGGAAACTTTTTTTCAAAAAAGAAACATGTACAAAGGCTCTAGCAAATTTGTTTTTCTTCCCACTGAGTTTCTTGTATTGTGCACTGCAGAAAAGCAGACCAGCAATTTAAACACCAGATAAAGTATATATATGCATATATTGGTACAAATATCAGAGAAAAATGAACCATGTATAGTACTAAGACTACGTAGATCTAAATGTCCTACTCTAAATGTCCTGCCTTAGTTTGGAAAACAGGAGTTCAGGATGAGTTTAAGCTTTTTAGACAACTGAGTACTGCATAACTGAGATGGTAAGGCGGGAAAGTTTCATTTTTGTGAAAACTGTTGCTTTTCTGATGAAATACAAGACTAACCTCTGAATCATATTTACCCAATGGTTATTTGGGCAAAATCCTTTCATCTGATATTCTCAGTCAGAAGAGATCCCCTATGCACACAGATTTCATCTCTGTGGGTAAGAACCAGGATTCTTCACAGCATTTCTCCAGCCATCCATTCCTGCAAATCTGCCTCCTTCCCTTGCAGCGCTGCTCTGTGAATCACTGTGAGACAGACACCTCCACTTCCTGAATCTCTGAATTTGTAAAAAACAGACAAACAAAAAAAAACTATGAAAACAGATTTCCTGATTTTATGTTTCTTTTTCCTTTATTTTTCCCTCCCTCTTCCACATGTGCGGATAAGCAGGAGTAGTGGGTTTTTAATTTTCTTCTTTGTCGCACTACTGTATATGTACCAGACCACTGTATACGGCAAAGATAAGGCACCCAGGAAAGTTTAGTGAGTAATAAAATTGATTGAGACCTAAAATCAGCACATGACACTGTGCAAGTTCAGCACTACATTTTTATTGGTCATAGGTACATATGGATGGGGACAAAATAAGAACCACAGAGCCAGATAACCAATTTCTCTATGCTTTGGTCCCCATGGAGTAGAAAGTGAGATGTCACACCTGGGTAAGACTAGTCACAGAATAGTCCCACTTTATTTTTATTTTCTGCAGGCTGGGAGTGTAGAGTTCTTCCCTGCACTTTCAGCTCTCTCCTTTGCTTTCCTAGCATCTAGCTGAGTCACTGGGGCTTGGGGCTGTGCCTAAGTTTCTGGTTTTAATTAGTTCTTGTCTAATCCTGTGTCCCGGTACTCTGGCTATTCTGACATAGTGTTTTATTTTATAACAGCTATTACCTAGATACTGTTTGCTATTTTATCCAATATGAGAATTTTATAAAGTTCTGTGTGAAAAAGTGATTGCTACATTTTTCTTCTGCCCAACATTGGGACTAAAATAGTTTTCTTTGGAATTCTGACTCACTGTAGGCGGTCTCAAATGGAAAACTTTGCTGCATTCATTGCGCTTAAGATAATATGCAAACAAAAAGAGCCATTGCAAACATTTCATGCCACATATCTCTTTTGTCCATGTAATTTCACTGCACTATATTCTGTATTTTTGTACTTGGTAATAACATGTTTTTCAATTCCCGACCTATATCCAGACTAGCTTTCTGCAGGGAATTCTAAGTGGAAAGACCAGATCATTTTGTGGATGGCAGTGAAGATGTTGATTAAAGCACTAGACTGGGCAAATGGGAGTCTTGTTGGCTTGATCATGTTCTGGGATATCCATGCTATTTAGATATGTTCATATTTAGAAAATGTTTCTGTCCAGAGTTACTGTGTTTGTATTCAAAGTTACCAAGCTGTATAAGAAATGGGGAGCAAGTAGCCCTTCTCTTCTGCAGCGTACGACAAGATTAATGTAGCTATTTTTCTTCTGAATTTAGAAAAGAGCTATGAGCTTCAAAATTCTCAATGGCAGGGAAGAAAAATCAGATCAAGTCAAAATCTATGGTCAACTAGGTTAAAAGATCTAATTATTTCTTATTTTAAATAAATAAATCACTTCTTAGTTTGGAAATAAGTTTGGAAGAAAAAAGTTCTTAGAAAGGAAAAGAATGAAAGCCTCCATTAAAATATATGGCTCATAGTGTTAATTCTCGCTCCTGCTAGCGCCTATGAGAGCCACCAGCAGATGGTGCGAGAGCTAAATCTCGACTTCTAAACAGAAGCATAATGTTTTTTAGAAGCATATTCAAGCAATCTGCAAATATAGTTGATAATCTCCACTTCTCAATGCCTGAATTGACTATGAACCAAAGAGAAAACCTTTTGTTATTTCTTAAGAGAAACAGATGCAAGCAGTGGAAGGTAAAAGAACCATGAGCCTTAAAACGGCAATATCATAGATGCCACAAATATGTGATTTCCTTATTTGGCAGGAGGTACTGGATGAACAAAGCAGCGATTGTGCAAGAACCTTAGTCAAGTCTCATCACCTCTAAGTGGAGATGATGATCTTTAGGAAGTACTCTAGTAATAAATCTGCAGTGGATGTGTGGGTATGGAAGAGCAAGGGAGAAAAATGGAGACCAGCTGTAGATTCAGACGGTTTTGCACATCTCCTTCAGAAATTTTCTTTACAGATGGCAGGGGCAACAATGAATGACGCTTGCACAACAACCTCTTGTAAGGTTTTACACTAAGATTTGTTGACTCATAAGCATGTCCTCTTGCTGACACACAGGTAAACTAGCAATACTCAGAAGCTACCAAAATTATTAGAAAAATGTTAAAAATGTTAAAATATTAAAAAAAAGAGAGACATCAGTGACAATTCTAAAATAATTGTTTAAACATTTTATAATAAAATCTAATTGAGAATAGTTCTTCCACTGTCCAAAGTACAAGCAAATACTGAGAAATAATTTTTGCTGTAACTTGGATTGAGCTTTTGTATATAAACACTTTTAAAAAGAAATAGCTTTTTAAACCTCTACACTATCTCATATCAGATAAAAGATTACAAAATAAGATAATACTTCTTTCAAAAATTTTTGCAAAACTATTTTATGTACCAACTTAAATTATTGAATTTCTAGTACTGATATTCAAGTTTAATTACTAACAGATGTATCTGCATAGCTAGAAGTGAAATCTTGACAAAGAAGAAATAGGTTACAAATATATTTCATACCATAGAGTTCTAGAGGCAGTGTTTACTGGAAAGACTGCGGCATTTCAGATGTAGACAAAATGGTCCCTATACGCCAAACCCAACTTTAATGAGTGTTGCAAGGTTTAATTACTATTTGTTCAGACCCAGAAAAGAGGATTGCAATAAGTGGGACATATATTTAAATATTCATTTCCATTCTTATCAAGCTATGCTGTTAGAAAGTAAACTGTTTGTCCAGTCCATTGGGACTGTACAAGAAGTCTGGAAAAGACATAGTATATTCTACTGGTACCGTATTTTAAAGATAAAAATTTAATAAGGAATATACTTGTTCTTTGTGGCATAGAAATGCTACTTGTTTTTTAATATATGACAGATCTTCTTCCGGCAATTTCGGAAAAAGCTTCCTATTGCAGACTCATTTTGATGTAGTAGCTTTTAGACCTTAAGCTTACAGGACAAAATATGGGCTGCTTTAAGGAAAAGTATGTTATTTATGAACTGCAAGCTATAGTTCAGTAATTCAAGTCCATTAGTCATTTACTCCTATCAGGTAAGTACTCATGTTTGAGTCCATCCAAGGCAGATTTACGAACAGAGTCCATAACAAACAGTAGTCACTTTCCACTTCTTAAATCTGCTTAACATTTGTAAATGTTGAGAAAAATGCTTGAAATGCTTGTGGATGTACTGAGAGGGCTGCTGTATTTGGGTCTTTTACATAAATGGCATAATTATTAGCGTGTGTTAATGAAATACTTGCAACAAGCAACAGACGTTTTATTTTGACAAATTTTCAAAGATTTCTAATGAAATCTCTACTGAAAAAATAAAAGCTTTTCTTTTTTCTTTTTTTTTCCCTTGCGAATTCTTCTTTTTATAACAAAAAAATCTGGTATTAATCTATTGGCAGCAGTGATTCTTCCTGAAGAATGAAGCAGTTGCAGAAATCAATTTATTTATTCGCATTTTATTATTTTTACTTTCAGCTATTCAGCTTTTTTTCAGGGGCTCAAGTATCCTAGCCCATAATTAGCCCAGTGATATTGACTAATAATAATAGTGACTAATATGAATGACTGCCAGCTATGTAACAATGTAACAGCAGAAAGATAATGTAGTATTACTAAAGCTGACATCATGTCTCTTGCGGTCAGACACGTCAAGTAGCCCAGCATGTTACATACCAGAATTGACTGGTGTTGGAAAGTTGTTACGTGTTTAAACATGTTACATGTTTAACATGTTACATGTTTAAAAGGAAATAAATCCTAATAATCATAGTATAATATTTTATGGGAAGAAAGTAAGTGCCAGTATTCTTGTTGTTTATTACTGCACTACTCCTGTTTTGTTCAGGGTCATCAGAGAATGTGAGTCGCAGGGCCTCACAATCAGTTCCTGATACTCCCCAACCCACCAGCTTGTAGCTTTTATTAGATGTCAAAATCTCTATATCTAATAAAAAACAAACAAACAGCAACAACAAACAAAAACAAACACCAAACCTCTGCAGACCAGAGAAATGGTTGTCACCATACAAACTCCTTAATGTCCCCACATTCCTCTTCCAGCATGCAGAGAGATTGGTACCCAGCTCAGAATGATTTTACACCATGTTTCAAGTTTAGGCACATGACTTGTCCCTGCTTTGAATAAAACTGCTACAAAACTGCTACATGCATAAATGGTTTGAAATATAGGGGAACAGCTGCTCTGGGCTCTCATTCATATCCTGCATATCTGCATATCACTTAATCAGTAAAGAAAAAGGCTAACTGAAAGGAAGCAAAGATATTCTAGATTGGAGCTAGGCTAGTTCACATGTACTAATAATCCAGATGATGGAGGAAGTTTGGGCTCCATATTTCGGGTAATCTACAGTTCTTAAAATAATCCACCATTAGGATAATATAGAGTTGTAACAACCACCAAGACCTTTAAATTCACATATTATGATCGCTGCATGGTCCTTTTATATGTAGTAATTGAATATTCAAGTAGTTAATTTATGCACTGGTTCTAATGAAATTCTTTCCCCTCAAAATTATGAGTAAAAAATATAAAGAAACAATAGCCTAAGAACAAAACACCATTTCACAGTTAACTTTGAAATATAGCTAATGCAATAAGTATATAACTTACGAATAAAAGCTGAATACTGCTGTTACAAAACCACATTAACTTGAACAAATCTATCTTCCACCCTGAAAAATTGCAGGTTAAGCCACTGAGGCTCTAATAACTGTGTTGGCACACAGGGACTGCTTTCCCTGATGAAAAACTTGGAAAACCAGAGATGTTGGTACTCCTACACATTATTTCAACTGCCAATCTACTAGGAGGGGTTGCAAAGGCTGCTAAAAGAAGAGCTTTTAATGTGTTGCTAATATACTAAAAATAAGTATTGATGTGGGCCAATAGAACATGAAAAAAAATGTTATTATTATGAGTAGTTACATTTAAAGGCTTCCATCAAGGGTGGACTACTCTGAGCAAATTCTAGCATGTGGCAATCTGCATTAGTTTCTATGTAGACTACAATAAAAAGCAAAATGGCAAAAAGAGTGAAGAGAAAGGGATAAGATGAATGGCACTAAGGTGTCATGGTTGTTGCATAGTTCTGTAGGTGTTGTAGTTCTATATTTTCTCTTTCATTTTCATTGATTATTGTGAAGTCAGAAAAAAAAGAGTATGAATAAAGAACTTTCCAGTATTTATCCCATTAAATTTATCATATAGAACCAATTTTCTGTGCTACAAGTTTTTCTCCATCCACCTCTGCCACTGATTACAGTAAGCTGTATTTTGTGCTGGAGGGCTTGCACACCTCAGGACTACACTGAAGTTTGAAACATACCTTTTCATTGAGTTTCCTTCAGGTTTGTGAAGTATTTTCAAAGGCTCTTAAGTAAGCATATTAACCTACTGCTCCCATGAAGTCAGCAGGAGGCTGAGCTGTTATTTCTGCATGGTAGATTGATGGAATTGACTTTGCTTTAAAAATCACAATTTTAACAACTGAAAAACTGCTATGATTTTATCATGTTTTCCCAGAAGCTTTGGAATACTGTACAACATAGCAAACTACTATGAGTAGGTTAAAAAGGAAAAGAAAAAAATAGAACAAACAAACAAAAAAGAAGCCTATTCTCTAATCCTTGCCTTACATTCTTTTTTTCCAGTTTGCTTTTTGATCAGTATTCAGAAAGTCACCATGTATGAACAAAAAATTGCCAATTCAGCAGTCAGCAGGTAAGGGGAAGAATCTTTGGTGCACAAGGGCTCTTTAGAGCTGCAGCTGAACTTTTCTGTTCTTTTGTTCTTTTTACTGTTCTTCCTCCCGCACAATGACCAGCTGGCTTGCAGCTGCGCGATGTGTTACAGGGGAGGAGGCTCTGGGTGACATTGCATGAAAACCTAAGCCAACTTCATTCTAAACGCTTGTTTTACCAAACAACCTCTATGCTCTTTTACCAGAAGTGACACCCTGTGCCACCTGTGCGAACACTGACAAGGAGCTGGTGACTGCCAGGCATCTGTCACTGGCATAAATGAGAATGTACCAGCCAGCTCTGGGTTTAAAGACTATTGCTTCCTATATATTTATGATATTAACCTTTACTTCCAATAAGAAATGGTTCTGAAAACTTTACCATCCCAATTTGCTACTTTAAAGGGAATTAGCTCCCAGAATGAAATGACTCAGTTATTGTAAGAAGTACCTGAATGGAAGAACTATGTTTGAATATATGGACCTCAAAGCTAGCCTTGTAAGCTAGACTTGCAATGCAGGAAACATTCAGTTGAAATTGTACATTTCCTTCTGAAATACCAACCAAGAAGAAACACTAGTGTTGCTGAAAAAAAAAAGGGAGCCTAAGGAGGTAGGTGAGCGCCTAGGGGAAGCCATTCACAGGCTCTAGGCAGTCTCCAGATTTGCAGTTAAATGGGGAGATGCTAGGGATCAACACTGCTATATTGATTATAGATTTGAACCCCTGTCCAACCCAACCAAAGGCCCACTCAGCCCAGTGACCTGGCTCAGAATATGCCTCTGCTATACGCAGCACAGACAGAGGGAGCTCAGCCATGTCCTGCTCCAGGTCAAATCAACCTTTCAGAATCCCATGCTTCCTCCTGGGGCTTTTGGTAAGAGCTTTTTCTGCTGTCTCGATGGAAAGAAGAGAAGGAAAGAAAAAAACCCTATGGTTAGAAAGTCCTGTCTAGGATGGAAGGACAAGTCCAATGACACTTTCTGTGTCATTTTACCTGTCTCCAACCATTTTCAGTTCAGAGACTTTTTCAGATCCTATATGCATAAGAGTATCTCTTTGTTTGACTATAATTTTTGTCCAGTGTGTGACCTAGTGCAGAGCAATAAGGAACAAAACAAAGAAACTATCTATGACTGTAAAGATACATAAAAAAATCAGGAGTAGTGTGCCTTCTTTCAGGCAGAGTAGCCTCCGGAATTAATGGAAACTCTACTCTTGAGTGGCCTGTACTGTATTGAACAGAGCTAGCAGCCTGAGTGCCTGCTTTGCAAAGCCAAGCTGCCACAGTGCTGATGTTTTCTCAAGCTCCCTTTGAACCTTCACAGCCTCACACTACCTCAGTTAGGACTGTCAAGGTTTATTTTTATACTGGAAACTCTTAGCATAATGAAGAGATGACCTGATATATTCTATTCTTGCTGTGCACAAACATTAGGATTCACATATGCAAAATACTGTTCAAAACTGCTCTGTAGTTTTCTGGCCTATGCTTGGTTCTCATGTAAAAATTTATATATATTCATTAATTTATTGTAAACAAAGTAGCTGTAAATTATTTGAACGTGAAAAAGAAAAAAAAAGATATCTGAAGAAATTCCAAAGGTATGACAAGTGATTTCCAAGCAAATATTTATGTGAATGGCTATTAAATTTTATAAAGCAGCTACATTACATTCTGCAATTTCCCTTTATACTCAAGGCAATTTCCTGTTTTCCATATGGGGACAAGGCTAATACTCATCAGCTAAAATTGGTATTAATGATAGTGTTATTAGTTATTAAAATCAACTATGTCTGATGCTAAAGGTGAGTAAATATCATATAAGAAATCAAGCTGTATCTACTATCTTGAATAAGACAGATTTTGGTTTTCTGTTTTCATTTAATTGTTTTTGCTGATTAGTGAGAAACAGGATCTACCAAGATATCAGTGGCAAGACTGAGGTCCTGACAGGTATGGAAGAAAAATGTCATTTTTTTGTCACACAGGAAAATGTTTAACTGTAATCTGCAAGAGAGATTTAGATTCTCAGCAGGTACAAGTGAGGGTAATTATAATAGCATAATTTATTCAATTGAAGCTGATCTTTGAAAAAAATCTCACAATATTACTGTTTCCATACCTGCAATCTTTAAAGAGTTAACAGATAGAAGTATATTGTAAGATTGTGCTACTAAGCTCACATTACTGAAATTGTGATATCTGCAATATCAAAGAAAAATCAAGAACATTTCACCAATAGGAGTCATATCTGGTCTCAGAAATTCTGGAGCAGCATGGAATTATTGATCAAAATGAATTCCAAATGGTAAAATACAGTGCTTACATTTCCTTGGTCTTGTAAACAAAAATCTAATTGCCTGTTGAGCTTTCTATAAAAAGAGAAATAAATAAATAAAAATGCACATGCGGGCAAGCCAAATGAATGATTACCAGAAGATGGCAGTGATGTCTTATTACAGCTGTAGCTACCATAGCTATCGTGCCGTTTACAAGAATAACCTAATTTTGCTGTATAGTTATATCATAGTTAAAAAAGACACACTAGTATAGTCAAGCCATTATCTCCTGGTATTGTCAGCAGTCTATCTAATGTGGCACAATATTTCAGTAATCTTTGTTTCTGTTACTTTTTTTTTTTTTTTCCTCAGACTGTAGTTCGGGAAATCAGCCAAGCTCCAATCACATGAACAATATTTGGTTTGTAGCATTAACAAATAGTTGGACACATCTTAGTTTTATTTTCAAATTATAAAAATGTGTTTGGTGAGTTTTATATTACTTACCAGATCTGCGCACCTCCTATTTTCTTCAGTTTTATGCTAATCTATAGGCTCTGTGGTATAGTACTAGAAGAATCAAGGAGAGTAAATCTAACATAAATAGCATTTATTTCTTTGAACCCACCTCGTAGTCACATAGTCACAAAAGAGGAATTCCCTAACCTTAGCAGAACAGGGACACGTTTACAAAATACCTTTAATTTGATGTAACCATGAGAACTTGATAGTCATTTTCCATCCCAAATGATGCAAGTAACAATACAGAGAAAATCAAGGTTTCTACTTCTAATTTCATAGGTCTCAGTATTATATCATCCAGAACAGGGCAAATGAGGGATTTGCTGGAGGTGCGCGGTGCTTTTTGCCATAAAGCCTGTCACCCTGACATTTTTCATTCCTTCATCAGAAATGAGCCTTTCTGCCACTGCCAGGGCTGCCTTGAACCCAAAGCCTTTCAGATCAAAGGTGATGTTGCTGATCAGCATAGATGCAGTAATAATATGATCTGCCTATTTATTTTTTGTTAGAAGAATAAAGGCTTTTTTTTTAATTGTCCAAATAAATTTAACCATTGATGTTGACAATAATACTAACTGAAGTGCTTTTCTTTTGCAGAGCCCATAAGCTTCCTATTGCTATGCAAATGTTAAAACCTGAAAAGCCAAACCTTAGCAATGGATTGGAAGCACTGATTCTCCTAAAGTCCCCTAAGCGAATAGTACACTGAGCTACCATGTCAAGCCTGTTAAGTCATTTGAAGGAATTTGGGAAGTCAGCACACTTTGGATAATTTCCTGGCAATTCATCTATAATGTCTGCTGCCTGTTCCAATTTCTGACACACAGATATATTATGCCCAACTGTCATCAGTGTGCATAAACGGTAAACTCTCTTGAAAATACAGAATGTAAAGAAAAAGGCTTTCTTTGTACTTTTAGAAAGGTAGATAAATCATATTGAGCTAGAAATAACAGATTATCAGATCATGGATAGTTGAATACCTGTGTATGTTTTTATCCAATATTTGAATGTAAAACATGCCAATAATGCATTAGTATTAATTCTTGAAATTATTTTAGAGTGTTTGCCAAGTAGCTAAATACCTGAAGCAATTCTACCACACATGATTAATTTGCATGTTTGTCTAGCACACGCTTCTCTCATTTATTTATAGAAAATGACTTAAATTCTTTCCAAAGCATGTCTGATTTAACTTGAATTTACTAGGCTGCCGGTGCTTATTTTAAATTATGCAGGTTTCTGAAAGAAATAGATATGCCATATGATTTTTCTAAAGGAAATTGGAAGCTTTTAAAAGATCAAGGGCAATAATGCAAAGATGTAGGTCAGCTGAAATTTAAAGTTCATGCAGCACTCCGAAGACTTTTAAATATATCTCAGTAAAAAACCTGTGAGTGAATAGGACTGCAGGTCCTCACCATGCCTTTTCCTCACGAACTCATCACTCTGAACCAGAGCAGTCATATGGCACCAGTTATTTATCCTTTCATCAGCGTCTGATGAAAGGGCTCCTGATTATCATAAAAAATAACATTAAATTAAATTAAAAAATCATAGACAACAATCATAGACTGTGAAGTTAAGAAAGTTCATTGTGCTTTTTTTTGCAGGCAAACAGACAGTGAACAGATTGAACAAATGCTGCCTTAGAAGTATTTGAAATACAAAGCATTTCTTTTAGAAATATGTTAATATTTCTCAGTGCCTCTCTCAGTGTATGATAACTATTATTTTATCTCTATATCTAGTGTATCTCTATGTAGTGTAGCTCTGACCTCATTTCAAGTCCTCCTTTTTTCCTCCAGCATGGTAGCTATGATGATTGAAACTGTACAAATCCCTATTACGCAGACAAAATCTCCTGATGAAATCTAAAGAAGAATTTCCTTTCTTTTTAGTTCTCTTTCTAATTTTCATCCGACTTCAGAATTTCATATTCTTTCTGTTCTCATGATATGAAAGTTTTTTTTTTTTTTTTTAAAGCCATTGTATGAACATTTAGGTTTTCCTCACTGAGCTAATGAAAACACCGCAGTCTGGATTATGCTTTTGATTATAGTTTCTATTTTGTTAAAAAACATCTTCAACCTACTCTATTTGCAGCTCTCAGTGTGTCATCCTGAAGCTTGTTATATACAAACTAAGATCAAAATAGTTATGAGAATTTATACCAATTTTATCGTTTGACTAAAAAAACAATCAAATGCAAGGTTCACTTTCTGGTGGCTAAAGAATTGGATGGTGCAGGGAAAAAATGGCAGAGCAATGCGTTTGAGCTGTAGGCTATAAAGCAAAAACGGGCAAAGAAAAGGTCTCTGTTATAAAGAAGAACAGTTACTGAGGAATCATTTTTACGTTCTGCAGGATTCTTTCGAAAAACAATGACCCTGGTAACTGGGCAGACAAAGAACACACTATTAGTGAGCATTAACTTTAGGCCTGCAGCCAAGGGATAGATATTAGAAAATGAATGAAGCACTAAAAATCCCTTTCTCTCTCAAGATTGTGGAAATATAATAGAAAATTAATTTAGAGAAACTATATGATCACATGCTACAATCTTGTCACTTCACAAGCTTCGAAATATTATATTACGTTATATTTGGTTATATTTGGTTGCAAACTCCTCTTGGGAACATCTAGATGAGCAAAGTACAAATTTCTTAGACTGAAAGCCAAGCACATTATTTTAAAGTATTAAAGAGACAATATCCTCTTTTATGGGGAAGATTCTCTTCTTTGTTCTTTAGGAAGCTTAAATGAAGAGCAAGGAGTTGAAAAAGTAAGTCAAGTTTTCTAGTGAAAACTTGTGTGCACTGCAGGAAAATAATTACTTATTATAATAAGAAAGATCTAAAGAGAGAATAACAGAATAAAGGTTCAAAAACAGGAAATTGACAACAAGTTACTCATGAGGCAGCAGTGTGCCCTTGTGGCCAAGAAGGCCAATGGGGTCCTGACTGCACCAGGAGGAGCGTTGCCAGCAGGGCGAGGGAGGGGATCCTGCCCCTCTGCTCAGCTCTGGTGAGGCCGCATCTGGAGTACTGGGGGCAGTTCTGGGCTCCCCGGAACAAGAGGGATGTGGAGCTTCTAGAGAGGGCCCAGCGTAGGGCCATGAAGATGATTAAGGGACTGAAGTATTTGTTATATGACGAAAGACTATGCGAGCTCGGCCTGTTTAGCCTAGAAAAGAGAAGATTCAGAGGAGAGCTAATCAATATGTACCTCTCACCTGAGAAAGAAATGTAGGGAGGATGGAACCAAACTCTTCTCGGTGGTGGCCAGTGACAGGACAAGGGGTAACGGGTACAAGTTGAAACACAGGCAGTTCCACCTCCATGTGAGGAAGAACTTCTTTCCTGTGAGGGTGACAGAGCCCTGGCATAGGCTGCCCAGAGAGGTTGTGGAGTCTCCTTCTCTGGAGATCTTCCAAACCCGCCTGGATGCCATCTTGTGCCCTGTGCTCTGGGTGTCCCTCCTGGAGCAGGGGGTTGAACTAGATGATGTCTAGAGGTCTCTTCTAACCTTAACCATTCTGTGATTTTGTTAAATTCTTAATTATGACATTTAATGGATAAACTCCTGAAGTCTTTTCCGTATAAAGCTGTTCAGCATAAATTAAATCAACTTATAATTACAGAAAAAACTTTGAAAGGACAAATGGTTCAGGACAAGACTAGTCTGTACTGGTGTGTATTTGAGGATAATGCCTCAAATATTCAATCTTGACTTTCAGTCCAAGTATTTGTGAGTATTCTGAGAGATTTCAGCAGAGAACTCTTCTGTTTGGGCTCTGTGACTGATACAATTATAACTGCCCAAAGCTCCATCCAGGCTGAAGAAATCTGGGAATCTGCCTTCTTGAACTGTGTTGAATTATGTTTTGGTAGGATATATCTCATCGAATTCGATCATCTACAATTTGGACTGTAAATTTAAGTTTGTTTTCTAGGCTTTTTCCATAATCAGTGGAAAAAAAAAAGAGAAAAGACTTCCAAATGGAGAGCCTGATATTTTCATTTTTACACAGTATCTGTGCACATGTCATCTGGATGTCTTTCTCCCTTCCAATGCCCACAGAGTGTAGTGGAAAATTTGGTAAAAAGCTTAGACCAGACACATAACTTTTGGTTGGCTAATGTAAAATATTAATCCTATACCTAGTATTTCTATCTTCCGTTCTCTCTCTGAAAGTGTGGATGATTGTCCTTGTTGGATTTCCAACTTAAATGAAAATTTTTATAGAAGTATTATGATGCAAACACTATTAAGGCCCATAGAAATGTGTCTACTGTTTCCCCAACAACAGTGTTGAAAGAAATAAATAGAACAATGTAGATTTTTTTTTTCATATAAGGGTTCTAATATAGTTCAATATGTCAGACTAGATCAACAAAATAATGGGAAATGTTGTTTCAAGTGCCATCCTGTCATTTAGTTTAAGTCTTTTGAATGGTAGCTTTCACTATCACACTGCTGATAGTAATGCTGTAGTTACAATAATGTTTTGAAGAGAACAGCAGTGTAACTTTTCAATCAGCCTGTAAAAAGAGGCAGCAAACCTCATTTTAGTTATGTCTTTTGATTTGGGAAACATAGACCAGTGGCATGAAGAATAATGATGAAGGCAGGATTTTTTTGTCCCAGTCTACCGTTTGATTTAATGAGGAAGACTGTCATTGTCTGAATTGTTACGAATCACTTTGACAGTGAAGATCTTAATGAAAAATATGGGGGGTGAATTCACTTGGTGCCTCTTCAGTTCCCTCTCTGATGTTTTTTAACCACAGTCATAATAGTATCCCGTTTCCCTGACCTGTATAAGGAATGTGTGCTCAGTTACTTTTTCGTTTTAAAAGTGAGAATTTCCAGCTGGTAACAGCAGCTTTTCTGCCCTTTGAAGTAGAGATAACAGATAATATTAGATTTACAAAAGCTCAGCAACATTTATTACATTTTAGAAGCCTTACTTCTAAATACACAATATCCTTTAAAAACTTGATCTAAGAGGGATTATGAAAGATAGAGTACAGTAAGAGAAGGACTGCTGTCTGACATAGTTCAGAAGCAATAGAGTGCACACTACAGAGTGTTTTGTTCTTTAAGTGATTTTCATTTGGCTTTATTAGTCATTTTTAGATATAATGTACAGTGTGAAACCAAGAGCACAGCTAATCTGACAAGATGTATGCCTCTACTAGAATTAATCTGTTAACTTGGGGTATTCACCAAACCATCATCCCAACCCTCTATTCTATACAAAGTGAGATTTTCCTTTTCCTCTGAAAGAAATGATAAAGAACTCCTAGAGGGTTACTCTGAGGGGAAAAAGGATAGTCTCTTCTGAACGCGAAAACACACACCCTTACAGGGAAGTTCAAAGACAGTCACTCTTTTCTCATTTATACACATAATTGAGGTTAAAAATGAGTTCAAACAACTTGCCAGAGAGAGGTAAAAACTGTATACACCGTCTGGGAACTGTCAGGAATAATGCTTAAGTGGATTGTGTTCTGCTAAGGAGAGTAAAGACTAGCAGTAGTAGTAGTAACAGCAGCAATGCACACCTCTGTCATTGCATCCTATTAGTTTATATGGTAATTGTAGTTAAATATTTTGTGTAATTCTTCAGACTTTCACACACATAGCCAGGGTGCGGAAAGGGGCACATAATCTATCGCAACTACAAGGATGCTGAAAGTCATGGAAGACTTTCTGCTCCTCATTTCTCACTCCTCGGGGCAAGTACCTTGACTAGATCCTGGATTTCTAGCAAATACGTTGTGTGGCTGAAGCCAAAGCTCTGAGTAGAAGAGGAGGGGATACAGTGGGCATTCAGTCCCCACTCTCCCCATGAAGAGGAGACACACAAGGGTGTATGGCCAGCATTGTGTCAGAGAGTCCCTCTAATGCACCTGCATTGATGCTACCTGGAAAGGTGCGGTGGAATATGACATTTATTTGATGTTTAAATAACTTTTTCCAAGTCATAATTTATTGCAATATATGTTAAAAATTTGTCAAACCTAAGTGTGACTAGTTCTGCAATTAATCTGCTTGAGGATCAAACTGAGGTGTGAAAAACCCAACTTTCAGCCTCCATTTTTCCTGGCAGAAATTACGTTGAAAAGTCTGTCAGAATTTAGAGTGAAAACTCCATTGTTAATCAAATAAAAGATAATTTGAATGAAGGTCTCTCCTGGAACAATCAGTAATTAAACAAAGAAGTGATAAACAAGATGGTTATTCTAATGCAATTGGAATTTTTGGACAATTTGAAATATCTTCCAGTCATCTGTGCATTTGTGTAGATATTTAACTTTATAAACTGTATCCTGCCTCAGAGCAAAAGAAATACAAGGAAAACAAGTGACAAGGATGGAAAATGAGCACTGTTTTATTTAAAAGCATTTACTAAGACAGGGTTTGCAAGATAATTGACTGATGTAAAATTCTTGGTGAATGCAACTTTCAAAACACTTCAGTTACAGATTAACCAGATGTTTGGTGCATATATGACATTCCCTAGGTGATCTATTTACGAATATTTAACACTGATGAAGGCATAGAAAAAGATCTGAATGCAAAAAGTTCACTGTGCCCGTGAGCCTTATGCTACATATATTCCTCTTCAGAGGAACAGCTGGAAATGTAAAGTAACAGCTACATTTCTTTACCTCATCTCTGTCTTATCAATCAGCAAAGTAAGAATTTCTAATGTTTCACTGCTGCACTCTAAAATCTGCATAAGATTATCCCTAGACAGCTATAGTTTTGGTTTCTGACTAGCCCCAGAACTAGAACACAAAGGGTTTTTCTGGGTAACTTTTTTTTTGGAAGAACAGCACATCCCTTCCAGCTCAACCTTATCTAAATGAAAATTTGAATTCAGCAGTGGGTGCTTGCCTGAGCAGTGGAATATCTACCACTTTGACAGGCCAAAAGATCAAATTCAGCAAAACAAATAAAGAAAAAAGATGGAGAGCAATACATTGCAGTCTAGTCACAGTATGTTAATGTTTTATGTACAGAAGACTTTAAATTCAGATTTTCCTGGGCTATTATCATTTTAGACAAAGGCAGCTAATTTTGCAGTTATTCTACGCTTTAAGTAATATCAGATTTTCAGGATGTCACCTGAACAAAAGATTGTGCAGCTGCAGTAACATAACCAGGTCTGAATGACTGAGTAATGGTGAGAAAGGTGGTTGATTGTTTATATATGCTATACTTCACTTACTGATCATGGATCAGCATGGAACATTAAACTATATTGCTTCCTAATTTCTTAATGGCAATCTTTTTCTTAAAATTAAATATAATGTAGTTTATAGGAAACTTGACATGATTTATATGAATTACTTAGCTTTCCGTATATACAAGGGATTGTAACATTCCTGAATGTTTATAACTGCTAGTATTACACTATACGGAAGCTTTAATTAGAACTAAAGTTATGTGAACTTTGAAGTTCTTTAACTTGAGTTTCAAAAAATAAATCAAGTGTGAAGTATGAAGCTATGTGCAATTTTCTTGGATGTCCTACTTTTTTTTCGGAACAGTCAACACAGCTGCTCCATTCCTCCACTCTAGAATTACACAAAGAATTTTTTTTTTCCGAAACAGGTGTCCATTTTGTCTTCTAACCAAACAAAGGCTAAAAAAAGAATACAAAGCAGAATAAAAAGTTTAGCATTTTCCCCTTTAAATCATTTCTGTAGAAAACTGTGTTCAGGTTTGCTTTGCACTGTGCTGTGTACCTGCTTCTAACAGCAATGGTCTATGAAGCTCAAATAATAGTATGCCACATGAATATTAATCTACACAAGCATCCTGTGTATAAGGATTCAGAGTTAGATAAATTTCCAGAATTGGTGTCTGTATTGTAAACCATATATCACTTTAGAAATATACAGTGAACTAGTACTCAGAGTTATACAGTTTATTCATGAGAAAAAAAAATGGACATCTGAATTAAAGACCTTTTTGCTACAGCTAGTACCATTTTCCTGAATTTATTTTTAGTAATTTGTCAAATCATATATACCATAAAAATGCACTTCCTGTAGTCACCTTTGAACTGTAAGTTACAACTATTTTATCATGGTCTATCCTCTAAATCATTTTTTTTTGTTTTGTGTTTTTCTTTACTGACTGATTTGATTATCTAATCCCCCACTAAATAGGAGACAGACACATATAAATGACTCTGATTTTCAGATAAGAAATTAGGTGGCAAATGAGCCAAAGATAAAAAGATTAAAATAAGATTTGTCAAAACTTTCTGAGTTTTCCATTTATCCGAGGGGAAAAGGGTTTTTTTTTTCATTAAAATGTCCCTTTTTTCCAGTTTTGTTCATTTGTTTTCCTTATCCTTTTTGTATTTGAAGCATACTGTAGTAGGCTACACATATGGACCTGCCTCCTACTAGCTCATCCTCTTCTGTCTGTCCTACTCCTTCATACTGCTATTTATACAGATAATGACATTCACAGTATCACACTGCAAAACATTGGTTTCCTCAGTATTGTACTCTTATTGTACCCTTTTTTCTATCAATTAAATTTCCTGCTTCCAAATACAAATATCAAATATAAAATTTGAACCACATCTTGGAAACCCTTACACTAACAGACTTAAATGTGGATTATTTAATCACTGTCAGCTAGCATGATTATGAATGTAATTCAGTCAGATCTTCCAGAAAAAATTGGTGTCATTTTACGTAATATAAGCATACGCATACGTATGCTTACGTATATATGTACGTATTACGTAGTAGAAATTTCTTGAGGTGGAGATTGGCACTGAAGTAGTTTCCCAGGAAAATCGAACAGGAAACCCTAAGGGATATAAAGCTAGACAAGATAAAATAAAACATCGTGGTAGAAAATATTGCAGTGACAGAAAATGAGAATATATTTAATAGTCTTTTTCCATCTCTCTGTCCTTTTATGATTTTTTTTTCTTGTTCTTTTTGATAAACAAAATGATTTGGTTCTCTAAAACTATAACTAACTCAAGAGCTCTCAGTTAGTGCTTTTGAGGCAGCACTTGAATGATGATAGAACAGAACAGCAATTAAATATGTTTTAAGGATAATTACAAAAAATGTGATTTTAATTTAAAATACATTGATGCCATCCTGATAAAGACTTGTGATCTTGAAAAACATTAAACATGCTCTGCTAAGCTCATTTATTAGTAATAGCAGACTGAAAACAAGCTAAACATATATTGCTGTTACCTCTTAACTCTGAGGAGACTAACATTTTGTTCTGTTCACAGAGCACCTTATCTCACCAAGTAAAGTTGGCAAAGTAAGTAATAAATTTCAAAACATTTGGCTTCTAAAAAAACAAAAAAGAAAGCAGATGAGGCTGCCCACAGGTGTAAGGAGAACATATATAATAATAAGCATGAAACTTTATCCTTAAGATGATGCAGAACTGCCATAATTTATTTCTGGGTAACAAACTACAGGAGCGAATAACAATTGATGAAATTATTAATAATTTTAGGGACTTTTTAAGTTTTCCCAGGAAATTCTTCTCATACTATGTAAAATTAAAAGCACAGAGACAATAATAAAGACCATTGCATAAATGCTCTAGCATTTTTTCTTTAGCTTAGTATCTATTCAAAAGTTACACTAATTTAATTAAGCTGATATAAATGTAGTCAGATCTATGCAAACTCAGACTGCAGGCTCACCTGAAGCAGTTGAACCCTTTTCCATCTCATTTCAAGAGATATACACTTTCCTGGAACAGGATTTATTCAGCAAGCTGGGAAGAAAGAGAAGTGAATTTCCTTGACATCAGATAACATGAAGTGTACTTCCAACATATGGAAGATAGAGTTATTCTGCAAAATAAGATAGATGACAAAAGAGAAAGTTAAGAGGAACCCAGAAGAGAATGCTTCAAGGCAAAAATTAAGAGGAACAAAGAATAACATTATTGCTCTTGTGGGGATAAGGAGAATGAGAAGGGCTTTTGAGACATAAGAAGGTAATAGTGCTAGAGAAAGTAGGTTCTGCAATACACAAGGAAAATTAAGATAATTATGATTCTAAAAAGTATGTGTTTTTTTTAACTGTCTAACTAAAAACATAAAAGAGACAGGGATGTGAAGAATTAGGTAAACTATTAAAATATATTTTTATTGCTGAAATTGTATTTACTTGATTAGGACAAATTAGTGTGTGATCATTGACTTCAATAAACAGTGATTTCCATCAGTAGCTGATTTGACCTACTTGTATATGATTATAACTTTAATAAACTCTATCTTAGTATTTGATGCCTCTTTCTGTGATTTCCTTTTCTAGATTCAGGATCTGACTTGTCCTGTAATTATGTAAACACAGCTGCCAACAGTCATCCTTCCAGCTGGTCCGATTGGTTTACTCACTCCTATACCAAGTTTGAGGAATTTCTATACTTATTTAAACTGAATTTATCCTGGATATCTACACATTTTGTAAAATATCAGTGATGAAATGAGTGAAGACATTTTAGAAACTGAAAGTTCAAAAAGGAAAAAAAATAGTTTTCTTGTGTCTTTTTGGTTAAAATCTTTGGGAAAATTGACTTTGGTGTGCTGTTTCTCTTTCATTTCTTTGTCTTAGAAAAATATTTGTTGCTAGCTGGTGATTTCTCTTCTCTTCTCCCCTCGCCTCCCCTCGCCTCCCCTCGCCTCCCCTTCCCTCCCCTTCCCTGCCCTGCCCTGCCCTGCCCTGACCTGCCCTTCTTTCTTCTGAGCAGATTTTTTCTGACAAAACTAGAATGCTCTTCTGCCTAAAAATGAAAAGCGAATAATTTTCTCTCAGTATCCAGATTAATAATTTCCATGCAAGAGAAGTTGCCAACAGTACATAGCCCCATCCTGATTTGTCAACCAAAGCTGGTACAGTTGATCAGTTGTGTGAATACATTTTTTTATAAGAAAGGAAAGTCAAATGGTCACAGAAGTCATATGAGAATTAATGTAGGGAAGGAGACTCCATGCTAGCACTTTCCAACAAATATTTTACCTGTATCTTTTGTCTTTTACAGCACAGTGAAATATGTTGTGTTTCTATGAAGTACAAAAGGGATATGATGCTGGAAGGTTAGATATTTCAGGTGTGACACAAATCTAAAGAAGTGACTAGGATTAGATAATTAGTGAGAGACTTATTATTACTATTGCAGATCACCATGGAACTTTTTTGATGCTAACTCATTTTAAGATAGGTCTCTTAGATGCATTAATCTTGAGTGCCTAATTTCCTTCATTGACTATTCAGAGGGCCAAGGCTGACTGACTCAGACTTAATAAATATATACCTTAGACATGAAATATTATGGAAGAGAAATCCCAGTACATAAAGTTTGTTTTGCAAGGCTTCTCCACACGCATATAGATAAACTGTACCTGTTCAGATACAGGCAAATCAGTGCATTTAACTAGTTAATTTACTCCATACATTTGGGAGGATGACCCCTCTCCTCCTGGATGACTTGCTGTGAAACACATAATGTTTCTTAAAAAACTAAAAGTCAATGAGCCCAGTAGCCACTCAGCTACTGTAGTTAGACAAAATCTATCCCACCATTTTATCAAAAGAAAGACTTTTAAGTAGACAGTGGAATTATCACGAAAAAAATCAGAAGGATTTCACTCCAATTACTTGACAAGAAAACTGCTATAAAACAGTGCCATTGAATAAAAAGTAAAATATCTCTCTGGCCCCTCACTGCTGTAATAATGCATTCAATGCTGTAATGCATTGAAATGATGCAACTTTAACAAGAACAATATGCTACTGTATTAGTGTTATCCTAAATAAGAGTGATTACTTAAAAAAACCTTTAAAATAGCATATTTTTCTGATAATCTCTGATAATAATTTTGCTTCACCATCTGTCTGGCTAAATCATAATTCTTTGTTAAAAGCAAGAAATGTAAGCAGATGCAGATGGCATCAGAATCCAGGATATCTACGAAGATTTGCATGAGCAGGACAGACTGTGTACAGATAAGGTTACCACAGAGCGGATTTGCATACCAAATAGCAAAACAAAATAAATAAATAAATAAAAAGAGAGGGAGGGGGTTACACTATGTACGTTGTCTAAGCCATGGCCACGTTATGTTATGTTTTTCCATGTGCTGTTAGGGCATGTATATCACATCAAATATTAAGTGCTTGTAGGAACAACAGAAAGTACCTAAGGATACCTTTGTTTCCTGGAGTTCCTCAGACACCCTAAGGGATTAGAAGAACACTGGAAATCTGTTACCCCGCTAGCACTACTAGAAAACAATGTTAATACATTGTTCTTTTAGGAAATGTATTATATTTGAAGGATTTTGCCCAGTAGGACTTCACAGGCTTTTACAGATATATTAAAATTTAATATTGTTATGTGAATGGAAAATATAGTGATCTAATAAGTAACAGTTAATTAAATAAATATTGCAGTCTATTTCATCATTCCCAATTGCATAGCTACATATACACTGAGCACTTTATTTCATTCTAATACTTTATGATTGTTTTTCTTGTGCTTTTAATGAAAAAATAATTCAGAGATTTTGATACTCCTGAGAATTACATGCTTCTAGTGCAGTGCAAGAAAAGACCACACATACCACTGGACCATATTATCCAGAGAAAGGAACAACTGTTTCCATCTAGGAATGAAAAAAACCAAACAATCAAAAAACAAACAAAAACATCTTCCTCCTCCCCTCAAGAAAATAAATTAACCAATAATTGCAGTCACATTATTTTGTGTTTTTTTTTTCTTTTAGACAGAAAGATTGTGTTTTAATAAAATAAATGACGTAATATTTATTTCTAAGATGGTTTTCTGTTATGATGTTATAAAACATTTTCACTTTGAAAGGTAATAGTTCAGTGTTCAAAACAGCCACAGTGAAATGAAAATAAGAGGTTTTCTACAGAGACAGATTCTGGCTTGATCTTTCTCTTTTACACGCTCTTTTCTGGCTGCAACTCACCATATTAACTTTTCAGAAAAAAAGAAAAAAACTGTTCCTAGAAAACGTAGTCTTAGACCACCAAGATCCCTTGAGATATTCCTTTTGCTGAGGTTTTTAATCTTCCTTATACTATTGGTCTTGTATTGTGTCTTCTTGACCCAGGAGGATTTATTTTAGCTTTCTCTAGAACACTGCTATATAAGAACAAATGAGTAACTCAGCCAGTTTGGTGGCATTTGCTATATCTTATTTGGGCCTTCCCACTGGGAGGGAATGCTCCTTTGGTGTTCGGTGACCTACACCATGACCTACAGGATTTCTTCCTGTACAGCCAACAGAGTCATCTGAAGTTTGGCTTAATTGCTTGGGCAGATTTCAAGGAGAAGTTTGCATTTTACACAAGATTCTCACTTAACTGATAGTTGTTTATTCCCTTAGCCTGATTTCAAGTACATTATGAAGTCTTCACTTTCTGGTCCTTTACTTGGATTTTTTTTTCATGGTAATTTTTGCACCTACACATCCTTTCCTGCATCTTTTTTTCACGGGCATTCTCTCTTCATACTGAACAGACACAAAAACAGTTAAGTTGCTGCTTCTGTAACTGAATTACTGGGTCCCGTCATTGTGTACAGCTAGAAATGTGCCAACTGTGTGGAGGCAATTCAATGAAATTGATGTGAACTTTGAATGTTTATCAGATCATGAGCACTTGACCCTCTTGTGACACTCCTGCTCTGCTTTTCATCCTTCTTTTCCTCTACAGTGCTATATGCCAGCATTTGAATCAATAGCATCTTTTTAGTTGAACAGAAATGTACAGTTCTGTTTGCTGTATTTTCATGAGAACACTTTAATGTCTTCATAAAGATGTTGTGGAACAGCTTGCAAAGCTGCTATTTTCATCACAGTTCATAAGACACATGCAAACGAAATATTCACAATGGAGGTTTGCATTTTTCCTGCTTTGACAATCCAAAGCTTTGCTACATGGATATCTATAAACACCTCTTACTTGGGCAAAAGCAATTTTTTTACGTAGACTTCCTGATCTGTTTTAGCCATTCTTATCTTGACTAAATTACACTTGAAGTCATTACTGAACACACAAACATCATGACATTCAAAGGTTAAATTCTTTGCGTTTTAGACCTATCCTATTCATTTCTGATCTGATAATATTAAAATTAAAGGGAAATTTTTATCAGTCTTCATTTAATACAGCTCCACTCATTCAGGAGAGCTACTTAATTTTATACCTGATGATTATTTGGCCCTTGGAATAAAAGATGCAAGAGAAATATTTGATATAAAGGGAGAAAAAAAAAGTCAGACAAGGTTGATGGCTTTCAAGGTGCAGTGTATAATAGTATCTTTTTCTACCTCTCTCAAAAGATTTAAATGATCTTACCCATCACCAACCATGTAACTCTGGTTTAAATTCTATCCTGGTGGAAATCCCAGCAACACCAGGTCGTATATGAGAAATGGAGGGAGTGGGCTTTTCACAAAGAAAAAAATTCTGTTGCCATGAGTCCTGTGTTATCGTACCTGGAACCTTTAAGAAGAGTGGTAGATTGCTGTGCATTCAGCTCTAGCTACCAAGGAAAGAAATGAACGATGAACGATGCCCTTTCCCCGTACTCATCATTGTATTATCATCCCATAGGACACAGGCTGTATAAGCACAGATATTACAACTGTTCCATTCCCAAGGAAGGAATGACTTTATGTATCTTCTTTTCCCCATTGTTTATTCACAGGAAGGCAGCTCCATTTTTAGCTTTGCCATGAACCCCCTGCCCCAAGAGAAGAGTCTGGCTTTTGTTTGCTCTGTACTTAAATTGCATTAATCCCACACTCTGGGGCTTCCAGTGGGCGCTAATCGATGTGGGAGGAGGGAGAGAAGGTTTGGTTTCTGCTTTTATGGCTTTTATTATGTCCTTTAGAGCAAGGAAATGTGCCACAGCTAAAATGGCCATGAAGGAAGGTATTCAGAGAGGCCTAGGACACTTCAAAATTTTTCAAAAACTGGTTGACATATTTTCCTCACACACTCAAAATTAAACTGATAATAAGACTTGGAATATGAAAGGAGTTTTCCTTTAGGTTAAATTGACAGGAACCAAGGAGATATTTTTTCACTGGGCCCTCCACTGCAGCATGAGTTTCCTCTGGACCTTCAGGAATTCTTATTTACCAAATTTTTGCTATGTCTGTGAGCTAGCACATTGTTCTTTTCCATTCTATTCCTATGGTACATTACATTTCTTCCTTTTGATCTTTTATTATATGTATTATATTTGTAAATGAATGCTGTTAATATTTTTTAGACAATGGTGTATAGAGACATGCACGACAGAAATTATTTAGATCCTTTGAAATTAGTCATCAAGAACATTGTTTTCTGTGATTTTTAAGAGCTGGATGTAACAGTTATGATTACCCTGCCCATTCCTACCTTCCTACTGCAAAATAACTTCCAACTTCACTGGAAGGAAGAGGAAAATTTCAGACCAAATTATCCAATTTGACATAACACCAACAGCGAAATGCAACATGGAAGGAAATGTTACAAAAAAGGATGCTTTTGTATTATCTCAAAATCAGCAGTGTCTGTTTGGCTTCTGAAGCCCTCTCATAGCATCTTTGCCAAAATAAAGAAGACTTAAGACCCTTATAATCATTAAGTGGGATTTGTATTTGCATAAAGAGATCTAGATAGCTTCACCCAGACATGAAAATGACATCGAAGATATCGGCAGAGAAAGGACAGGTGATATGCATTAATAGCTTTTCTGAACCATTGTTTGTGGGAATGGGCTTCTAAAGTCTGATAGCTTTCTCTCAGGAAAGATAGGAGACATATTTGGCATGAAGTTAATGTGCTGTCCATCTTTTCCACAGTTTCTGGCATACTCCCTCTGGTTGCTACAATATCAGCTGGTAAAATATGTTATTTTCTTTTATATTCAAAGTAATTTTCATTTTCTATTCTGTATATATTTTTTTCTTAGATGCTCTATTACAGACTAAAAGGCTGCAAATAAATTTGTGCCAGATCGAGAACACAAAACAAGAACCAGATTGTATAATAGTACAGCTGAATTTTACCTTTTCAGTGTTATTCATTTACTTGATGTGGCCATGTTCAAAAAACTACAAGTAAGTAGTTTAAATGACGTAGCATCAAGGAAAAAAACCTACACCTATGCTTCTCAGAAAGATGTAAACAAATCTGCACAATCTGCAATGCATCACCATATTGCAGATATGTTGAGCTAAGCACAAGAAATTTAAAAAGTCTATATGTATGCATTGCCATCCCATTCCTCAGCACAGATGTTTTCAGAGAAAGAATTCAGAATGACTTAACTGGGAATTCAGCTAACCCCTTGACTCTAATCCAAAGTCTTTAGCAGGTGACTTGCTAGGCCTACTGTGGCTTAAATTTCCTTCCACTTAATCTTTTTCTCTAGTAGGTTGCAGCTGTAGATATGTGACAGAAGAGTTATATTTGAATATGATAGCAGATTGTATTGAGCCAGATGCTTTAGTTAAAGAAATAAGCACTTTATCAGGAAAGTCAAACTTGAGCTGTTTTGTTGCTGTGCATTCACCAATTTCTTTCTCTAATATTGCATGGAGAAAGTGTGCATTTAAGAAGTAAATGTTATACTGACTTTCTTTGCAGTCCCCTAGTGTGGATTCTGCAAGAACCATATTGTGCTTGAAGAATTAAAAATCTCAATGGTTCCAAAGCAGTGATTGTACCTGAACTATATCTTCTGAAGTTTAGTGTTCTATCACATTAGATATTATGGCAGATCTGAATCTATCTCCACACTGAACTCCAACTAGATATTCATAGAGAATTACTCTGAAGAGATATGTAATTTATTTCAAATTCCCTTTTTCCCCCCAAGGAAACTGGTTTTAGCTAAATATCTAGAAATGAATAAGAAAAGTCTAGCTGATCTTCAGAAAGAAAAACAATTAATAGGCAGTAGCAGTCAAATTAATATCTAACTATGGTGCATTGGATAAAGAAATTTTGGGTGTACTTCTTAATGGACAAGGTGACTCTTGCTGTTCTATCCCTAAGAGGCAAAAACTAAACTTCCCAAACCAGTTTACCTGGGATCAGGCTGGTTTGGCACGCTTTTGCATTCTATTGGGAATGGTAAAAATAGGTAATTGTAGCTTGGGAGAGGATCTTTCAGGAAAGTCTCTGCCTGCCTTCCTCAGTTTCAGCACTCTTCTGTCCATGAGTGTTCAAATATCTACCTGTTCTTCTGGGCCTTTGTTGTGACTGGACTGGAGCTAGAATGAAAAAAATAAATGAATAAAAAAAAAAATGCTCAAAATAACATTTAAGGAATCCTCTTAGTAGCACTTCAGGATTTTTAGTTTTTTTTTTTCTTTTTCTTTCCTTTTTGGAAATAAGAACAGTGAGAATAGAAACAAGGTTGAAATAACAAATTAGTTCTTTGCTCAGCAGCTCAAGCTCTCATCTGTGATTCTAAGGATAAGGAACTAAAGCAACAGTTTCCTGTGACTTGCACCTAATTACAACAGTGTGTTCAAGTGGGAGAAAATAAGAAGTGTGCTGGCTTTGTCCACAGAGGCCCAGCATGAGGCAATACAAAAGAGTGGGAGCTCTGTGATGAATAGTATAGATCAGCAACATAAGCACGACAGCCATTTTCCAATAGCTGCATTGTGAAGGAAGGGATATACAGAATTGCTGACATAGATATATGACCAGTTCAGCACATATGGGTAGACACCGGTTCTTGTGGGCTGGTTGTGATTTCTGTTACTTGTTTGAAGCGTCATGAAAGAGAAGCAGCAAATTCTAAAGCTTGATTTTAAATTGTATCATTTAATGTGTTTATGCGGTGTGGTGGGAAATGGAAATTAAATACATTATAAATCCTCTCAGGAATGGCAGTGACAGGACGTGAAATTCAAAAAGTGTTAGTAACAATCAGCTATGTGGATTAAAGCTGAAGTGACAATTTCCTTTCCAAATGTGTGGTTTCAGCCTTTGAGAATGTTTCTGAACCGATTAAGGACCCTGACCCACAGACCGCACATTGCAGCATAAGCCTGGTGATTCCTTTGAGGGCTTTCACAAAGCTCCCATTGACTTTAGAAGCCCAGGATTATGGCCAGTACAGGGAGACATTCTTTCTGAAGGGAAAGGGAAATGTTTTTGGAAACTACAGATATTTGCATGGTTGAGCTACACAGACAAAACAAATAATCTGTTTATGTGTGATTTGTCACTGTATTTGAGGAAGATTGCATTTGTAGTCTTCCAATGGTGGAAACTGTGTTCTTGCAATGGCTCTCAGTGGCAAATTTTGGTGAACGATATTCTATTTCAGAAAAGACACAGTCAGTATAGAATGGACATTCCTGGACAGATCACTCGCTTTCTTGTTATAGTCCAAGGAGTCTCTTAAAATAGGTGAAGATCTCACTTAAGATGTAGGTTTTTCCTGTACTGTTGGTTTACTTTTCTTTCCAACTAACTTTTCTTTTTGTCTATCTAGAATTGATAGTATATCAATTTCATCCTGTCTTCAAGAAGCTTGTGAAAAAAAAAAGTTTCCAACTCATCATAACGTTTGTGTTAAAACAAATTCAATGGTCAGATAATCTTAATTGAGGAACTTCAAGTATTGAATACTGAATAAATAAATAGCAGATAGATTGCCTAATATAGATTGAGATTCCACCAAGATGTGAAGCATGGCCTTAACTTTGAGTATATCTTAAAATGTATTTCTCAAGTGTGTTTGAAACTATATTTTCTCTGTAACAGAGTCCACCTATTTGTCAGATGCTTGCATCCTTTAATTGCTCTCCCTAAGATATAATCCACTACATGTATTTTCTAATATAGCATTTTTGACTTCAGTAGTCATAGAAAAAATAACAATAAATAATAAAAACAGGAAAAATGTGATATATATTGTACATAACATAGTATATGTCATGACAGTGTTATCAACTATTAAATAAATTCCACTTATTTTTTCATAGACACACTAAAGTAATGACAGCTGCACAATAACTGAAGAAATATACATTTCTATTTCCTGAGGGTGAGAACAAGGCATGCAGGGTCTCACTGACAAGGGACAGTCCCTCTCTATTCAGACAGGAAAAGCAGGGCAGGTCATGTGTTGATCATCAGAGTCTGCTTGCCAGACAAGTCTGTAGTCATGAAGCAAGTACAAGTTCAGTTCAAAACTGTGCAAAAAGAAGCAGCACATGCAAGATAAAACCAGGAAAAAAAAATCCAGGAAATATCCTGAAAAGACTTGCTCCAATCTGGAGCAGGAGGAAAATAGAAGTGTGAATATGAAGGTTAAGGTATGCATTGGGGTTAAAATCAGCCATGCATCAAACTGATTGGGGTAGTTGTATTTCTGGGGGAAGATTTTCATTGTCTTTACTTTTAATAAAAAAGTAAAATTTTCCCTACTTTCTTAGTGATGAAAGCTCTTCTATAGTGTCTTTATCTTAGGATTTCAAAAACTTTAATGAAATAAGCATCTGAGTTTTCCTCCAGGGAAGATAGATGGGTTCCGAGCATTTCCCATAATATGTCAGTCTGGCTACCTACTTTCAAAAGTCATCCTTTTGCACTGGAATGTGGAAACATGACTAATGTAGGACTGAATATCTTTAAAATTCACTACATGAAAGCATAGTCTTCACTAAGGCAGTTTTCCCGTCCTGGCACTTAATGCAAACACAGTGACCCACATACATTCAAAATGGGACTGACAAAAATTACGTTAACCACTTTATTTAGAATCAACATATAACTTCAAAAGGAAAAAAATGACACAAGTATTTTTTGTAATAAGGGAGCATTGCTATATTCTCCTATTAATATGGTAAATAGTCATATTGTGCACATTTTAACACATGACTACTTTGAAGTCTGGCTTCAAAGTAGACAAGTAGAGCTACATGCTTTTGCTGTTAACTCCAGGGTAGAGAGCATTCTGCAGTACTGTCTATTCATCTACTGGTATGTTGAGTTATTTATCAGTTCTTTAAAAGCAGAATATCCGTTGCCATTATGCCTCTAATTCACAGGATGCTGATATGTTTATTATTAATAGAAAAATGAAAAAACAAATGAATGTCCCATTGTGAATAAGTGAACACACACAGGAGAGAGGGTAATAATAGACCCTACAATTTTTACATTTGCATCTCAGATCCCTGAACTTGAATGAGTTCATCATTTACTTGAATACAAGAATACAATACTTCATCTACTGATAATGCTAAAGTCCATGAGCTAAGCTGGAAGACGGAGATTTACCAAAAAACTCTGCCCTATGAATCATCAGTAGGACTTGCGGTAGTTTGCCTCTGAGGATGACTAGCATTCATGTGTGCTGCACGAGTCATGCTCTTGCTATGATGCCTGGCCCAGAAAGACATATCAGGTAGAGGAAGAAAAAGGGGTACCTAAAATGATGACATTTGTTTGTGCTTTTAAGGGATAAGGAATAGATTTGTTTAAGACTTACTCATCAGAATGTTGTATATTAAAAAGGGCTCTGATGTTTTATACAAGGGAATACCATTATGTAAATACATAAATAGCTCCTTTCTACTTTTATTACATGAAGGCAGTGCGCAGAGTTTTACATGAAGCTTTATTCTGCTTTGATGCTATCTTTGGTTGAGTGTTAGCAGCCACAATATTTTAAGGCTGGCCACACCCTGCACTTCGGAATTAAATTGTGCTCAGTTTAATTCTCAACCTGCCGAAAACGCAGCACACACTAATAATGTAAGCCAACGGCATCTTTGTGGAAGAAGTATTGCTGTTAACTCCTCTCTCTCAACTGGTGCACTAATGTTCATGGGAAAATAAAGTGGGCAAGACAAGTAAAACATGTGACAGCCAAAAGCAGATAAGAATGAGAATTGTCCAGCTGAAAATGGGACAGCTGACATGTATGAAGGTAGAGAAGGAAAGCATTGCTATAAAAGTGCAGCACAGTAATGAAAACAACCGTTAGTCATAGAGCAAATGGTTTTGATCATACTGTGTCCATGCACCATATTTCATGTATGGTATTTCTCCAGCATTTGACCCAACCACTATAAATTGTTCCTACTGTTTTTTCAAGAATGATGCAGAGGAAGGGAATAGCTAAAGAAGAGAGTATGCCCTGTAGAAATACTACAGGACTAGTGTACCATGTTAGTTAGCTAAGTCTTTCTTTGTTTTGAAACCTGCTTATGCACTGAGGTTATAAGCAAAAGATTACTTCTTGATGTCCATTTTTTCTTTAATCTGGAAAGAAGATGCTTAGAGTGCATCGGAGCCTTAAGTTATGGCACTTTAATTACAACAAGTATTTGCAAAAGAGGATTAGAGTGACTCTGTAATAGTTGCATTACTGAGTAGTAAAAGTATATGGAAAAAATACTCCCCAAAGTAAATTTAAGTGCTAAGAACACCCTTATGCTTGAGGAAAATAGTGAGGTGATGAGTAACATTGGCTCACGTTTTCCTTGTAGCTACTTGATGAATGTACTCGTCTGAATATACTCATTTCAAGGAAAAATGCCCAAATAGTCAGGACTGTTCAGCTAGGCCAACTCCATGCTCTTGGATGGGTTGTACTGGAAAGGACTGTACTGGAAAGTACCACTTCTCATGGTATTATAAAATTCTAGAAACTTGATCTAAATGGTTCAATCTTTGGAAAATGTCTCAGATGACTTCAGGACATGAAGAAGAATGAAGTCATTTTTGTTTCAGAGTGTAAGGAGCAGAAAATGCTGCAATATATTTTGAGAAGACGGCAATTGTTGAAAATATTTGTGAGAGCAAAACCCATAGCACCTGCAAGTCCCAGTCACTCCATCATTCTTCCTCATGATTACAGCATGAGGAACTGAATTCTTACTTCATAACCCTGAAGCTAACTTATCCAAATCACCATGTAAAAAGAAGAAAACAACACTTCTCCAATTAACTCAGAATGAATGCTTTAGTTCCATAGGAAGAGCTGGATCTTCTGTTTTTACACACTGAGGTATAGGATGCTTGGTAAAGGAGTTGCGAAGACAGCAGGAAGGGTTCTGACAACAGGAAGAGTGTCTAACTTTCGCAGGTTAGACATTTGTAGGAGGATCTTACCCTTTCCATCACCACACTTTAGCTTTTCAATTGCTAACTGAATATACAATTCACACATTATAGTTGCAAAAAGCAAACTTTAAAACATTACATAAAATATTAAGCTTACTGCATAGCACAAGAAGGCAGCATGGTCTGTCAATTATGGCCACCTGCTTAATATACGAAACTCTAAATGCCCCTCTTATCCTGTATAATTCGCTGCCCTTGTGAAGAAATTATCTTTAATAAGGAACCTGGTGTATTGGCATAGACTTGATTTCAAGTGCAGAAGAAGATAACAAAACCTGGAAATGCTTCTTGGTATTTCAGTATGTGTTATTTAAGAAAAACTTCTGATTTTGGAGTAAACCATAAAATATTGAAATTACATGGGCTAATGACACTGACATGATTTTAATATGTATTCTCCCTCAGCTTTTCGCCTTACTACAAATGAGCTATTAACTACTTAGAATGAAAGAACCAGGAGCACTCAGTGCAAATGATCATATCGAGTTCAAAATAAACAAATATAAGTATTTTTTACCTATCATTAAATTGAGCAACTTGTCTCCACAATTTGTTGATCCCAAAAGTTTATGCCGGTTGGAAAATCAATTAATCAAAGTAAGAAATGAAAAATCAGTGGGATGCTGAGCTTGATCATACCATCTGTGACTCCGGAAATCTCAAAGGTGCAGAATGGCAGATGCTTCAGGTGCACATGGGAAGTGTGACATCATGTCTGCCCCATTCTCTTTCCTCAAGTTTCTGCTAATGCCATTATCAGAGACTCTTGGTTAGCTTGTCAGGTATGTATTATGTTTATCCACCAAAGTCTAACTTCTGCTGAGTACAGGAGCAAGAGAACCATGAGTTGGTTCTCATAGCATGGTGCTGGCATGTGACACTGATTGTCAAGATTTAGTTCTTAAAACTTTAAATATTTTTATCACAGATAAGCATAAATCTCTTAGTAATATAAAATATAATTCACTAAATTTTAACCTTACATAGGCTTAAACAGATGTATTTAGTGAAAGTGAAATTTGATGCATTTTTTTATCTGTTATCCTTCGGTATTTTAACCCAAGGGAGTTATTTTGTACCTGGAAGGCTCTGACAGATAATACATGGGAAGTTAAGTGATTTTATTGACATTAAATTACTATTGTATTAGACATGAGGAAAACTCCCATGAGAGTGGAAAATACTTCCTTTCTACATCTACAATAAATTATAGACACTACTTTAGCTGTGAAAAACATTACAGAAAATTTGAGTTACTGAATTTGAGTCCTAAGACAAAGCAAGAACTGCTTTAACTTCAGAGCTTGTAATGGAAGTTGATTCCATGGAAGAATGATTCACAAAACTGAGATGCAAAGAGTTTTGAATTGTTATTTTAAAATATTTTTTTGTCTTTTTTGTTTCTCCTTCTATTCCCTGTAGAAGACATGTGCCTTAGTACATCTTGATTCAAGTGCCTGTTGGATAACAGGAAGGAGCTGGTTATTTGAGATAGTACCACTTGAAGGGAGACAATAAAACATTTTCCGAACATTATTCAGCTCAATTTTAGGTCACAGTGACTCTGGCTTGAGTTACAGATCACATTTTTCCCAATTACGGCATTTTGTAGATCCCACATGTAGCTCAGGCTACATAAATTGTGAATGTCATTGCACAAGCTTTATGATGGCCTGATTTTCAGGAAGTTTAATCATCAGGTGAATATTTCCATCCTGTAACAGTTAATATCTCATCATTTTTCCAGATTCTGTGATAAAAGAAGTCTCACATTTGAGGAAGGTGGAGATTGCTTGCAAGTGTGACTGAAGCAGGCAATGACAGAAAATTACAAGTGACATCCAGAGCAGACTTTCCTAATGGAGATATCTGTAGGGCTAGAGGGAATTAGAAACTGCAGCTGATGATGGTGATTTAGAGAACAGTCATGATGACTAGAGTGGCTCCAACTAAATGAGCATTTTGAGCCTAGAGTGTTCTCTACATCTACTTGGTATGTAGATGGCTGTGCATCACAGATGGGACAAAACATTCTCAAGATGCAAGTGTGATAATGTTACGCTAGGAAATTAGGAGCAAATGTTAAGGGAAATTAAAACCTGTGCAGCTTTTTACATTTATTTTTAATGCAATTTTATTTGTCCCAGTACCTTTTTCTTTTTCAGATTGTTGACCCGTGACACATTTTTCAGCCAACAAGGTTATTCCTGAGCTGGAAACAGATGCTACAACAAGGAGCTATGTTATTTGCATGTCAGAGAGCTGATTACCTTGCAGATGTCAAGAGTTTTTAATACAGCCTGCTGCTCTTTTACTTTCTCACAGAAAATGAACACCACAAGTTTTTAAAATATTGGTTTAGAGTCCTACAGTAAAACATTTTGATTATTGTTCAAAGACACATTTTTTCTCATTTTCTTTTAATTTATCAACACGATCAGCTCACAGGAAACTACATATCAATAGTTTTCACTAGCAATAAGAAACAGTAAAACACCTACACTGTCTAGTGTAGTGGTATTTCAGAATATATTTTGATTCACTGTGCAAGGTAAATTATTCCTTTTATTGACTGACACATACTAAAGAGTTTTTGTCTTGCACTTTATTTCCTGAGCATTCCTCAATTTAAAGACACATAGTGCTTTGAGGAATGTAAATAACTTAGAACAGCATGATTTTAAACAAATTAAAATACTGTATAGTTGTGTAGTGGTCTTTCAGATGTCAGTTACATGGTCTCAGTTTATTTTCCACGGTGTTTTTTTGTTAGCCAACCGTATCAGTTGGAGTCCTTCCTGGATTCCTAACAGACAAGTCGAGTCTGAAGGACAATAAAGACTGAGATATCAAGTTCCAGCAGTGTTCTCTCTCATTTGTCAGTTTAGCTAAAGATTGAGAAGATCACCCATATTTCTTTCCCATAATGAATTTTCAGTTAGGATTCCAAGGATTTTTATATCTCGGATTTGTTCCCTGCTATATGTTATGTTAAATCATCTCCATGACAGCAGTGACAAACACAAACTCTGGGAAGAAATAACAATAAAATAAAGATTATAATATTCTAGCGTGAGTATGGCTTGTATTGGTAACTCTACCAGCATCTGACTGGCATATCAACTGTCACTCAGTCCTTCTTATGGACCGCTGGCAAATGATTGTTCCAGTATGAGTTATAATTCAAGATAAGTAGTAGGGAAGAAAAAGGAGGATGATGGACAAATATAGTTTCTATATCAGTAAATAGCAGCACCTGAATTGATTTGCCTTCTGTAAAGTTAAAATAAAGCAGAACAAATAATTAATATGTTTTTTTAAAATTCAGATATTAGATAACAGGGTTTGCACCAATATTAGATTGTGACAAAAGCATAAAAATAAGAACAAGCAGTAAAAAAGATAATTTAATTAGGTCAAAAATGACTGTAAAAGACTTAATTAATATACTTTTTAGGATATTGATAGGTTTATGAAATTTTCAGTTACATTTTACTAGTATGGCAAAAAATATCCCAGTTACTATAGAATAAGCAACAACTTATACACTAAAGTGTTAGCCATACACTTTCCAGTGTCAACAATCAAATGATTATATCTTACGTGGCTGTAAAAATCAAACCAAACATACACCAAGCAAAAAGTACAAAGATATATAAATTTGTGGTTTAACATATTCTGTAATATTGACAGAAAAATATCTGCCAACTACAAAAAAGGCCCAAAGTAGTTTTGAATATTGCATTATGAATATTGAAGTTGATGCCAGGTGAGAGTTTGCTTTTCATAAGTATTTGAAAAAGTGTATTTTTATTTCCCAAAAATGTCAGGAAAAGTGATTATGCATGCAAGTATGAATTAGTATCATAAATTGTACCAATTTAACTTATAGCTTTGGTTGAAAACTTTTCCCAGAATTGTCCAGGTGCCACATGCCACTACCTATGCAGAAGAAGAGTTCCATTCCTAAAGCTCTTTCTTTTTTTCTGGTTAGAAATTAATATATATATTTCTGCCTGCAAAGGACAGTGTTATTGATCTATTTATCTTTATAGTGAAACCGTAAGCTTTCAGTTTTTTAGTGAATATTGTTTTTAATATTCTCACTGTCTCTGACCACTTCCAGAAAACTGAAATCAGGTCGCTTTTGCATACAGTTCCTTCACTTTCTTAGGTGAAGTTATACAACAGCACACTGCTTGATAGACAGAATGGAGTGGACTAACATTTCTGAGATTTGGACTCCTCTCTCTCCACCACTCTCACCTCTCTTAAAGTTTCTATTATATTTAAAAGTAGATAAATCTCTCTTTAGGCTTTTTTTTTCTATTTCTAAATGTAGCATGAGTCTAGAGAATCCATAATAAAATTAAGTTTTTGGTACTATTCCTAGCAATGGAATATGTTAACATTTACTACTCACTAATGTATTGATCATCTGCCCAGAAAAATGGCTCAAAGTTCATTTCATTTGAAATGATTCTTCTTTGATCCTTGATACTGAAAAGGAGATAAAACAGATTTCAACTACTGCTGGAAATGACTGCAAAATACGCTGCATTTTCTGTGTTTCTGCACATAACCTGGTAATCTTCTGTCTGTAAGATCCTTTAAGGTTGAAATTACCATTTCAGAGGAGGAATAAAAAGCTGCTCTAAAAGAGTATTTACAATTTTGGAAAGATCAGATATGTTGTAGGATCCTGCTTTATTTCTATAGTATAAGTCTTTGGAAAGGTTTAATATGGTAACTATGATATATTTTCAGTAGTTTTTGGCAGGAAGGTGCTGAAGCTGTTCAATTTTCTCATTTCTGCTGATAAGAGAGAAAAAAAAATGCTATTTTTCTCAAATGTTCAGATTGAACTAGAAGCACCAGTCACTGCCAGTTTGCTGCTTTACAGAGAGTTTGCTTTGTCCAAATTCAGACCACCGGTAGATCTCTGGAGATTTCTATCTTTCTCGATCGGCTATATGGAAAATAAAATTGTCCTTACATGCCTTAGAACTACGAACCAGCTGTGACATTAGGACCTACTCCAGCACCTTTTGAAGTCCATGGAAGTGTTTCCACCTGTTGCAGGGGACTGGTTTAGGCAGCTGTTACGTCAAGTTTTGGAAGCTGATGGCACTAATCCTAGTCCATAGAGATGCTGAAGTCTGGCACTTTTCAGGGAGTTCAGTCAGATGACGCTGTGAGGGGTCTCAAAAGGATTACATCAGTGTGTACATGTCTGGTTTGCTCTGCAGAATACAATCTTTTTTCTTCTTGCAGTTTTTAAAAGTATGTTTTCCAGGAAATACAACAATTAGCAAAAAAGATATTCAGAGTACTACCTTTCATCTTATTTAACATGTAGAAGCTGATTTTTTTTTTAAAGCAAGAATATTTTGGAAATGTTATTCATTCCTCAACCATACTCAGATCATTTGTTAATCATGATTAGGAAATTTCATTTAACAGTTTAGATGTGAAGCCTTGAAACATAATGACACGTCAAAATTTAAGGAGGAGATGACCTACATTAATCAAACTCTACTTTTCATAAAGGTAATAAATGAGAAGAATGCAGTGTGTAAAATATTGAATTTATCATCTGACAGTGTTGTTTCTACCATCCCTAGAATTTTCTCCATCATTAATTAGTATTTCTCTATCGTTTTTTGTAGGTAGATCAACCGTAAAGATGCAGCTGCAGTTGAATTTGATCTCCATACTTATTTTATCCACATTTTTTTCTGAAAGGAATGGAATTTTGTCTTTGTCCAGTCTTTCAGAAGAAGAAACTGAAATTAAGCCCATCTCTCATTCAAAATAAATTCTGATATGAAAAGTCTGATATCTATTGGAAGAATAGAATTGTTGCAAAATATCAAGATATCCTGCTATGGGAACTCACCAATGTGATTATATTCTTTCTAAATTGGTTTATCCGGCTTTCTGAATGTAAAACAAGGAAAGAAATCTTTAAATATAATATTAATTTGAGCATTTTCTGGAAAAAATAAGGCTGTACAATTTTGTTCTAAAAATAAAAAATACCTTTAACCAAAATAATACTTGAATATCAGTGTTTTCCTCTTTAGTCTATAATAAATTTTAAGGTCGCTTATAAAAATATATATATAAAATATGATGTTTGGGGGGCAAAATATATGTCCATTTTGTCACTAGTCAAATACCCATAGCTTTGATAATGGTTTACATTTACTGATTTTCAAGTAAATGCTTGTGGTTGTAGTTTTTGTGAACTAACAAGTATATTTTCTTTTTCCTTCTTATATTATTCATTACTTTTGCTGACTTTTCATTTCCTTATACTTCAGTCATCTGAAATGGGGAGAAACAGTTTCATACTGAGCAGTAATAGAATGGCTGATATAGAATTTAAATTATGGAACTTAATTAGCAAAGAATTAAAGAAAGAAAATATAACTAATGCCAGTCAACACAGGTTCAAGTAATTGAGTCATGTCAAATTCTCTTGATATCTTTTTTGATGAGATTGAAAAATTGGCTGGTAAAGATAATAGTTTAGCATAATATGATTAGACTTCTAATTTCACTTCACATGCCCTTCTGATTAAAGAACGTGAACAATATATGATCAACACATTAAATGGATTAAAAACTGTTAATTAAGAGCTCTCAATGTTAAATTGTAAATGGCTAATCATAAGTGAGTAGATGTTGATGAAAAATCTTGCAGAATGTGATTCTTCATCTATTTTATCAGTGAGTCATCATAAAAATATCACCAATAAACTCAGTAAATGACACAAATCTGGGAGAGTGATAGGGAAATAAAAAGTCACATAGCTAGAAACAAGGTGAGCATTTAATGAGAGAGTTCTGGAGAAGCATCCACTCTGAAAAAGATACAAATGTCATGATAGATATGCCTGGCTCCATATACTTAAAAACTCCTAATTGCCAAACTATATTTGCCACCTGTGAAGACCATATTTAAAATAGCTTTTGCCCATACTCAGAGCTTGACCTGTGCTCAGAAATTGTTTGGAAATGGGCCAGCTGGCAGCAACGAAAAGCATCTAAGAAGGTTCTGGTGGGTATGAATGACTGTTAATCTACTAAAATTGCCAATCTGATTGCAGTAGAAAAATGGGCTAAGATCCTTGCATGTGAAAATCAGAGAACACTAACAGTACCAGCATGTTGTGTCTGATGTTTATTCTACAGATTCAGGAATAGCATGCCTGGAATGTGCGTATGCATTTCAAGAAAGGTGTTGATAAATTGAAAAGGGTTCAAAGAAAATCTCCAGTAATGAATAAAGACTTAAAAGCACTGCTTAAAAAATCAAATATTTTTCTCAATCATGTAGTTTCTTTCTACACTTATGAATTAAGAAGTCCCAAGAAAAAAAATGGAACATAATAAAACTCAATTTCTATACAGTAAAATTTCTAAAAACTTCACCTGAGCTCACTAGCATATTTCCAAACAATTCCTGAGACAGTCTGGGAGTTAATGTGTCGAGAAGCTTGAGCAGCAGTACTTGATCCTTAATTAAGAAAAGGAGTTTTCATTTTACTCTAGTGCATGTTAGCTTTGTCTATCTAATATTCCTAATGGAAGTATCTGTGTAAAGGCACACAGATGGCTCCAGCAATGAGGAGGAGGAAAAGGAAAACATATAATCTCTAAATGTCAGGAAATAATAAAAGCCAGCTAAACAAACCAAGCAAGATGCTGACAATTGTCACTATCCTGTGGCAGTAAGCTAAAATCCTATCATCTTTGCAGTGAGATTATAATTATAATGTCTTCTTTTGTGGTTAGTGTTGATTACCCTAAGAAAAGTTTTATTCCTCCTCCAAAAAAAAAAAAAAAGAAGGAAGGAAGGAAGGAAGGAAGGAAGGAAGGAAGGAAGGAAGGAAGGAAGGAAGGAAGGGAGGAAGGAAGGAAGGAAGAGAGAAAGGAAGGAAG